>JAVTVY010057388.1:0-296803 GCA_036873755.1 Hanleya hanleyi | reverse complement strand
TTCGAGGTCAATATCTGGCGTGTGGAACGACAGCCAGAGGAAGCTACATATCAATGTATTGGAGTTCCAGGCCGTAACCCTGTCCATACAGAGATTGCTTCCAGACCTCAAGAACCAACGCTTGTTGGTAGCAACGGACAACACGACAGTCCTCGCCTACATAAACAAGCAGGGAGGGACTCACTCTCCCCAACTGCTGGATCAAGCACAGAAATTCTTCAGCCTATGTTGGGACAACGGAATTTCTGTGCGAGCTCGCCACATTCCCGGTCATCTGAACGTCTTAGCCGACGCACTGTCCAGACCGAATCAGATAATAGCGACCGAATGGCAGCTCCACGAAGACATCCTAGCCCAGATGTCTCGGATATGGGAGACGCCGAACGTAGATCTGTTCGCCACCCGTTGGAACCATCTACTGCCGGCCTATGTGTCTCCCGTTCCGGATCCAGCAGCCCTGGCAGTCGACGCCCTGTCTTTGGACTGGTCCGACATGATTGCGTACGCCTACCCGCCGCCAGAAATCTTGTCACAAGTCCTCCGGAAGATCCAAGCACAGCCGTGCGTGGTCTACCTTGTGGCTCCATGGTGGCCCACTCGCCCTTGGTTTCCAGACCTGATGGATCTTCTCATAGACGTGCCTCGTCGGCTGCCGCTTTGGTGGAACCTGCTTCGTCAGCCGAGATCCAGCCTGTATCACTCGAATCCCGGTCTATTTCAACTGACCGCGTTCAAGTGCTCCAGCATCAGCTCGTTGAGGCTGGATTTTCTGTCGAAGCGTCCGAAAGGATGGTCCGGTCCACCAGAGCATCAACGACTGCGGTGTACCAGAACAAGTGGAAGTCCTTCGCTACCTGGTGTTTTGGACGTGGAATTGTTCCAACCTCTGCCACTGTTCACCAGGTAGCAGACTTCCTTTTGCATCTGTTCCATGACAGGCAGCTTGTTCCGGCCACGGTCGACGGCTATCGGTCCGCTATCTCCAGGGTACTTCAATTGACCACAGGTGTCAACCCATCACTCGACGTCAACCTTTCTGCCCTTCTTCGTTCCTTTCGGGTGGAGAGGCCTACTCCGACGCCGCAGCTTCCTAAATGGGATTTGGCTCTGGTTCTGAGACGGCTCTCTGAGCCGCCCTTCGAACCCATCGGCACCTGTGAGTTGAAGTTTCTATCTTACAAGACCGTATTTCTGATTGCCTTTGCCTCTGTCGCCCGCGTATCAGAAATCCATGCCTTGGACTTCAGGTCTTTGAGATACAACCCTAAGTGGACCTGGGTGGCGTTATCTACTCTCCCGGATTTTGTTGCGAAGAACCAGTCCCTCTACGACAATCTTCCGAGAGAGTTCGTCATCCCGGCTCTGTCCAACATCCTGTCCGCGGCTGTTGACGATGACAGAGTCTTGTGCCCCGTCAGAGCTCTCTCCTGTTACCTGGCACGTGTGGAGCATATGAGAGCTGGGCGGGTGCGTCTTTTCATCCCGTTTGGGCCCTCTTCCAAGCAGGAGATATCTAAAAATACTATATCTTCCTGGCTTGCCAAGACTATTCGTTTTGCGTACACGGACGTACCACCTGAGGTTATCTCCTTGTCCAAGGTCTCCGCCCATGAGGTCAGGGCCATGGCGGCATCCTGGCCTCTATGGACCAATAGATCCGTGTCCGACATAATGAGGGCCTGCTACTGGAGGAGTAACGTTACCTTCGTCTCACACTACCTCCGGGATTTGACGCTCCAACGACGGGACATCTTCTCACTGGGACCCCTGGTGGCTGCCCAGTCAGTTGCGGACCCGTCTAAGCACTAGACCTCCTAGTGATTTTACCATTTTTTAAAAACCTGGTAAGTGTCTGCTCTCCCCAAATTTTCAAAAAAAGGGGGGGGGGGGTGGGAGGTTTTGGTCTAGTGCCTGTCAGCCATTCACTAGGCCCGCTTATATATATATATTAGGGCTGGGTGATTATATCGATGGCCATACCGTCATGTTATATGTCTTTATGGCACTCGATTATCTCGCTGACTCCTGTTTTGCCTTGCGGCCTATGCTTGAGAACTTTTCTGTTTGACCACTATTTCCCTCCTCCTGCTATGATATTCTAGCAATAAGGTATGTGAAGGTAAGTTTTACAGCGTAGGAAATATGAAAAATTTGAAAATCAATTTTCCTATTTCTAAGCTAAAACTTACCTTCACATACTGTGATGGCCCTCCCAGCCTCCCCGCTAATGGGTTATTCACACTGCGATTGAATAGGAAAGAAGGAAGTGACGTGGTCAGACAGAGAGGATTCTGGGTACTCGCGCATGGGCATTGGGGCATTACAGGGACTATTTCTTTTGGTTCTGTGGTAAGGTTTTACAATGGGGCAATCGCGTAGGAACACGATAGCTATAAGGTATGTGAAGGTAAGTTTTAGCTTAGAAATAGGAAAATTGATTTTCAAATTTTTCATATTGCTGTGGAGCTGACGTTTCGTTGGAGATACTTCCAACTTTTTCAAAGCTAATGAAAAAGTTGGAAGTATCTCCAACGAAACGTCAGCTCCACAGCAATAAAGAAGTTGTTATCCATAGAATAGCCTTGTGTTATTTATTGATGGCTCAGCTTTTGCACTGTTATCTATGCCCATCAACATGTTCTTGTCCGCTGAATATCTGTAGATCTATCAAGTCGGGCCTGACGAAACTTTGGTGAGAGCTTCCTGAATGTTGACTGATGAAATGATTAGATTTTCAGATGGTTATAATTATTTCATGATTTTTTTTTGATTTTTTTTATTATTTATTGATGGCTTAGCTTTTGCACTGTTATCTATGCCCATCGGGAACCGTTGGTTGCATGTTTCATTGTGAATTTTGAAGGTTCCCTGATACAAGAAAGATTCTCATTGAATGAAGGACAACAATTTTCTTTAATTTTGCTATTAAGTTATTCTATTCTACATCATATGTTTTATCCTAAAACTTTTGCATGAACCATATTTGTGTCCACACATTTAACTGGTGCAACATTTTTATCAATTTTTGTCACCAAACATGTTACTGTACCTTGGAAATTATTTCAAACGAGTGATTAGGAGAGCCCATTTTTAGCCTGACTCTGGGCAATTTTGAACCAGTTTGCATACCTGGAGTTTATGCCCCCCCCCCTAATGATAAGGGTGGGCCTATGTCAATCAGTGTGTTTACTAAATCACACTTGTGCAATGCATAAATTGCCACTGATAAAGCTACAATTCGCTTCCTAAATCGTAAACCTGCTTCAATTATTGCCTTTAAACTCCATTTAAATGCACAATCAAACGTAGAAAACGGAAGTTAAAACTAAAAATTATCTCCCCTAGGAGAGAGAGTTATCCGCCCCTAGGAGAGCTCTCACTCTTCCCAACGTGGTTACTATATAAGACAACGCCAGCCCATTCTCTTCCTCTTTCTCCTGTTTGCTCTCGAGCAGTGCACATCTAGGGAAGTGTTCAGATTCAATTTACAACATTAGTGTTTCGCTGGTGTATCCTTTATCAAGTGTGACTTGTGTTGTTTATTCGGAACTTACTTATTGTATTATGTCTGAGGTTCCGACTTTTTATTCCTTGTCGTACGTGCGGGCAAAATTTGTCCCCTTTGGACTCCCACACGGCTTGTGTTTCTTGTAAAGAATTGTGTTGTCGTGCGTCCACGTGCGCGGAATGTGTATTATAGGGCGACGACTTGGAAGAATTATGCCCAAGTTCGTCGTGCTTATCTTTTACATGCTACAGACGGGTTTTAGAAATTTCTTTGGGATATGAAATGTAGTGGGTCAAGATCCAGTTTCGCCCGCGTCGGTATATATTTAGCCAAGCGGGGCTATTCTACACGAAGATATTTCTAGGTTGTTAGACAGTTTGACCCGTACCGGAGCTTCATTGTCTAGGGTCGATCCCAAACCCGTTCCTTTGTTCGGCTTGACAAAGACCAAGTCGGTCTTTTCGGTGCATTCCATTGTCTTCGTCAGATAAAAGAATTCTTGGCCACATGTTATTTCGCCTCTGTCTATCGGTACCACATGTTTTCTTCTAAAAAGAAGAAAGCTAATAAACAACGTCGTGTGTCTATTTCTCCGTTGTCGGTTAAATCTGGACATAGTTTATTTAATTCCGTGCCCGATCTATTTGTTGGGGCGAATGTTGGATTCGTTTGAGTCGGCCACGTGTTTAGTGTCTTTGGACGTACGTCGCTAAATATTTGGGTTTTTGGCGGAGATTTTAAATTCTCTTGAAATGATCGTCTGACGATGTTTTTCTAAAAGTCTTTATGAAATCTCATGTTTAACAAATAACACAGTCCTGCATTAGGCCAGTGTGTATTCAATATTACGTCTTCACACAAACTTTGAGTTGCGACCTGGTGTGTTTGAGGTGGGCTTTTATTAGCCCCCAACATTCCATTTTGTTCGGTCAGTATGGAGCCTATTGTGATGTACTTTAAACGAACAGGTTTTTGTTTCGTTGTTTCATGATTTTATCCATTGAATTGTTGTATAAATTACCAGGATTGTGAGGACTACCCTCGTTTGACGCGGGAGGTTCGTTTTTCCCCGCCGGGGAAATCCGAGTCTTTATAAGCAGTCCGTCAATGTTCCATGTTGTTGTTGTTGTTCGGACTTTGATAGTGTCTCACCTTCATCCATTCAATTCTTTGGTCCTACCAAGAAGGTAATCTCTTGTCATATCAAGTATTATTATGTGATTTTGATATCCTGTCTTCAAGAGAGATCTTACGGAGGTTTTATTCTGCCTCTCATGTTTACGTGTTTGTTGTTTTTGTGTACGTAATCACAACTCAACCCTATTTAAACGATGCTATAATAATAGCATAAATGGATGTTATGGGGCTTCAATGCTACGACTGTTTGTTGCATTTTAATGAGCGTCTTTGCTGATCTCTTATGTGATTAAGGGTGTGTCGATCAACAAAGGGATCACGTGTTGGTTATCGTGAGTATGTAATCCTATTGTCCACTGTTTATTGTGAAACTGTGCTATGCCTTGATACACAAATTTGTTTTATACATGTGATTTGTTTGTTTCTCACCAAGCTGGTTCCATCTGTATACTGTGTTACGCTTATAATTCAGATGGAGTTATGCACTAATTTTAATTTCTTCCCTATGAGAAAATTTAAAATTTTACTAGCGTGAGTGGGAATGTATTGGTCCGGCAAGGATCAAGCCTAATGACACGTAGGTCGTGAAGTCTTCTATGGTTTCTTTCTACCAAGTATGTATTACCGGTACAGTCTACTAGAGCATCAAACTGCTCTTTAGTAATGTTCTTACTGTTCTTCCTCTTCTCGACAAATTTGTTCGTGTTAGGTCATTTCAAATTCTAAATTTTTGAATAACCTCATTTTCCTGCCGGCGAGAGACTTTAAATGTTTTTCCTCTCTTCGGGAATTTAAAATTCTTTAAGGATTTGTTTTGGTTTCCTGGAAAAATCTTTGTTCTGGATGTCGGTTGTGTGACTTTTTGGTTATTGATAGTAACATTGTTGTAAATGTTTAATATTCTCTCCATATAAAACTCCAGTACTGAATTTCATGTACAGGAGACAAATTACATCGGGAGAGGTCATAATGTAACCATATTCATTGACACATTATTTCATGTTCACTGACACGAAGATCCATAATCCCATTTATCTCATTGAGCTTACATTTGGTGATTAACGCTACAAACATTTAATATGTTCATCTCTACTGCGTTTAAAGAGAAGGAAAATTTATTACAATCGACTTCGGGGTTACTGTTTGCAACGCCCTTCGGTTACGTCGTGTACTTTTATAAGTTTGTATCCTGCTCCATTATGAGCATGTATATACATTAAGTTGTGAATTAGGAAATCACTACGTTGTTTATCATATACAACGTTTCTCGCATTTTTCACATTACGCTTTCCTATTACACCTTTGACGACATGTTCATTACGCCGTCATGTGTCTCTCATACACCTGTGCGTCGTTCTATTACATCGGTTAGACGTTTTCCGGTACGCCATAATGCCGTTTGTCACGTCATTTCTTCATTTGCGAGATGCATATTTTATATCCATTCATCGGCACTTCCTTTGATTCTCTATCGTCGGTCGTCGGCGGGAGGGGAAGTCCGTTCGTTTGGCGTCAACCATCCACTGGTATCAATTCCTCTCGGGTTTTTCACATTGTGATTTTCTTACGTTCGTCGTTTCTCTACGAAGAGAGTTCTGTTCAGACCTTGTTGTTTCCAGTCTGGAGTTCAGAATATCAAAATTGTATTGGAATCAACAGTATTTGGTCAAATGCTGTTATATGGAATAGGTCTTTGGATTATGTACGTGGATATTCTCTGAGGGCGACGGCGGGATTGTGAATGACGGACTAGTCGCCTTTAATTGAATTCAGCACAGTGTTGTATTAACACAGTACCATGTAGGGGGGAGCTAGCTCAAATGGGACCGTTACACCAATGGTTAGACTTTGACATTATGGTTCTGTCATCAACCTTAGGGTTGCTTATTTTTTGTAGGACCTTACTCGCTACGTTCGTTTTTCGGGTTCGGTCTCTACAGCGGATTATTTGTCCTGGTGCCGTGGTCGTCATTTCGTTCCCGACTCTATTTCCCTCGTAATTGACTTCTTCCTTCACCTTCACCAGGATAGGAAGTCTCATATTAGCACCATGGAAGGCTATCGTTCTGCTCTGACTGGGTGTTACGTCTTTCTTTTGGTACCAACATAGCCTTAACGATAATATCTCTGCGCTTATTCGCGCCTTCGCATTACAGTCGCGTTGTACTCGCCAACTGTTACCGAAATAGGATATCGGTGTGGTTCTGTGTGCCCTGATTTACCACCTTTTGAACCCTTAGAGTCCGCGTCTATAAAAGCTGTGTCTTATGAGACGGCCTTTGTGGCGGCGTTTCCTTTGGCGTCCAGAGTGTCTCATCTTTATGCTCTTGAAAGATCTTCTATGACCTGGACAGCGGATTGGTCTTGCATTCTTTTCGGCCCATTCCTGAATTTATCGCCAAAAATGAGTCTGTTCGTTCAGGTCCGTGCGCTCAACGTTCGTACTCCATTCCTGCGTTGTCAGACTTTGTACATGGCCTCGTGGACGATCTTCTGCTAGATCCTGTTCGAGCCATCCGTCACTATCTTACTCGTACCGATTTCGTTCGCGGCTTTCGGCTACGGTTATCATATCCCTTCGCCGGTCAGCAAGGCTTGATATTTAAAAAAGCCGCGTAGTTGAAGAAGACCATAAAATAGTCTTATCAATTGCCAGAAGGTAGATATACTATTGATGCCCCCACTACTGTCTTCTGCTTCTTCTAATGTGTTTCGTACCATCGCTACACATGGCCTTTATGGAAGAACTTGTCCCTCCATGATATTGTCCAGTTCTTGTGTCTGGACTGCAAATTCCACGTTCACAAATTTCTATCTGTGTGATATGTCAGTGCAGTCAGATAGTGTGACCACGCTTGGGCCACTAAGGGCTACCTAGCACGTGGTTAGTTCTTTCAGGAAGAGAGGGGGGGGGGCCGAATTTGTCACCATTGCAGCAAGGCAGCCATCTTGCTCTTCATCATGATCGTCTTTGAAGGAAGGAATAAGTCGGATAGACGACCATGGAATCTCTAATCATCAATCTAAGAGGTCTGACACTTTGAGAGTTTAAACTTTACCTTAACTACGGTTTTGCTTGTCTTTCAGCTTGAAACTGACTTTCTTCTGGATGATCTCAGCTGTGTCTCCTACGCTCAACTCACAAGACAAGTTGGACGTAAGTCGTTGGTGGATTGAGAATGGCGTGGCTTGGCGCCCTCTAAGACCAAGAAGACCTAACAACCCGAGTGGTAGAGGATCCTGACATCTTGGTAGAGTTTGCATATCACACCACGAGCACAGCTACATGGATGGAGGCACTCAAGAATAAGTATATCTGTATCATATCCATGATTTACCCTTTTCGTCTCTGACCAGGGTTTTTCTTGTTGCTTATTGTTTGTCTCATGTTTATTCCCTTATCTGTGTCATCCCAGCTACATGGAGGAAGACACTCAAAAGATAGGTTAGATTAGTATCTTCTATTACTACTCCATAATTACCCTCGGCTTTACCGGCCAGGTTTCTTTTGTTGAGATTTATGGAAGAACCTGCTCCTCCTTGACCTTGTCCAGTCTTGTCTGGACGGCGAACTCCACGTTCACCAATTTCTATCTGAGAGATATGTCAGTCCAGTCAGATAGGATGACCACGCTTGGGCCGCTATGCCTGTGGTCAACTAAATTTTCAAAAAAAGGGGGGGGGGCGGCATTTTGTATCATCGCAGCAAATCTGCAAATTGCTGTATCATCTCATCTCATTCATACTATTGGTCCACATTTGATTGATCACATATTGAAGGAAGAAATAAGTCAGATGGACGACCTTGGATCCTCTAAGAGATGTCGGACACTAAATCATCACTCTAAGATGCCTGACTCCATGGTGAGTGTGATCTTTACCTTAATTGCGGTTTTGATTGTGTCTTTCAGGTTGAATCTGATTTCCTTCTCATGATCTCAGCTGCGTCATCTACGCTCAACTCCCAAGAAGCAAGTTGGACGTAAGACGATTGTGGACTGAGAATGGTGTGGCTTGGCGACCTCTAGGCACGGAATGGTTCTGTTTCACCCGGACTTAGGAACAGCCAAGAATCTGCATGCAGATAAGCCTTACCAGGTAGACCTATCAACCTTCGTGGTAGGGGTCCTCTCTTGGTAAAGATGGCTTCCCGGGTAGACCTATCAACCTTCGTGGTAGGGGTCCTCTCTCGGTTGAAATTAATTCCACACCACGAGCACAGCTACATGGCTGTAGACAATCAAGATAAGTACAACTGTATCTTATCCACATTTTAACCTTTTTCTGTCATTGACCAGGGTTTCAATTGTTTGATTATTGATGTCTCATGTTCATATCCATGTCTGTGTCTTCCCAGCGGTTACTTAGCCTGCCTTTGAATCTGCTACTTGGCCGAGGTTTCCCTCCTTCCACCTGTTCGTACTGAGGCAATAATTGAAGCAGGTTTACGATTTAGGAAGCGAATATTAAACATTTATAAACAATGTTTCTATTCGTTACTAAATCAAACCTGCTTCAATTTAATGCGCCCTCCCGTCCTTCCCCTCAGACCGCGGCCTAGTTCACTACTGGTCTCGGTTGTTACAATGAGAAAGAGGGCGAGAATGGGCTGGCGTTGTCTTATATAGTAACCACGTTGGGAAGAGTGAGAGCTCTCCTAGGGGCGGATAACTCTCTCTCCTAGGGGAGATAATTTTTAGTTTTAACTTCCGTTTTCTACGTTTGATTGTGCATTTAAATGGAGTTTAAAGGCAATAATTGAAGCAGGTTTGATTTAGTAACGAATAGAAACATTGTTTATAAATGTTTAATCTTTCTTGCATGCTGTAATCCCAGCACACCACTCACGTGAACCCTATGTCTGTTTTATACGGTGTCCAGGGATTTTTTTGCAGGTTCCGATCCCAAACTCCCATTTCCTTTTCGTTATTCATTATTGAGGGTCCAATTTTTGCAAGTGAATTTCGGCGCAAATAGCCTGTGATCACTCCCAAAACAGGGTTATTAACGTGAAATTCAATACCCAGCTATGCAATCGGATCGATATTGAGGATCCTAGGGGCTTTTTCTAGTATTTGCTTCAGAAATCCTTTCAAAATTGAACAACAACGCTTTCGTTTTTTGTTTCTTTTGAGTTTTGGGCACCCATATGTTTTCCGAAACTAAATTGGCTCTAGATGCAGCCCTGATCCTACTTTACTAAAAAAAAACAGGCTGAGGGGTCCACGCACCTTTTAGGTGCTTGCCTGCAATTCATGTTGACATTTGATAACGAAATACTACAATTCAATTAAGACTATTTGAAATATCATTTAACTTTTAGCAATTTTTACAACTTAATGACCAATATATAAAAATTATCAGCTATGCTGTGGTGGATTTTGGATGACTGTTTGTGAATTCTTGGTTTGTAGTTCATGTAAGAGGAGATACCGCTTTTCAACGTGACTTGACATATGCAACAATGGCCGACCACTTCCCAATCTGTTACTATTGGAAATCTCGTAAATTCACATCACTTCGTCTTACATGAACTAATTATGCCGAATTCTTTGCCTGGTCATGCTGGTGGTTTGATAAAAATGCCACAGTTTGAATCAACTCTATGTATAAGGGCTGTTCTAGATGAACATATGTACCCCCCCCCAAAGAATATAGAGGTCCATGTCCCCCGCTAGCAGCACCAGTTATGGTGGATTACATCCACCATAACTGGCGCTGCTGCTGCGGGGGCCATGGACCTCTATGGTCGATTTTTTGGGGTCGATGATATCTCATATCATTGATAAGAGTATGATTTGAAAATGGAGATATCGCTGATGAGCTTAACATAATCTAATACAGCAGATGGCACCCATATTGGATTATGCACATCCATAAAACATAATACATGACTGTCCTCTCACTAAGGTCAAGGGACTCCCCAAGTTTGAAGTAGATCAGTTGAATCGTACTCCAGCTATTGTCCGGATAAGATCAAACTGCTTAAAATCCAATGAAATCCAGTATGGCCGATGGTGGCCATATTGGATTAAGCACGTCCTTGAAAAACAATCCTAATCCTCCTCTCAGCAATGTCAAGGCACTCCCCAGGTATGAAGTAGATCGGTTGAATCGTTCTCGAGTTATTGTCCGGACAAGATCCAACTGCTTACAATCCAATATGGCTGACGGCGGCCATATTAGATTACGCACATTGCTGAAAAACAATCCCAACCGTCCTCTCACAAATGTCAAGGCACACCCCAAATTTGAAGTTGATCGATTAAATCGTTCACGAGTTATTGTCCGGACAAGAAAATCTAAGATCCAACTGCTTATAATCCAATATGGCTGACGGTGGCCATATTGGATTATGCACATCGCTGAAAAAAAATCCAAACCGTCCTCTCACCGATGTCAAGGCACTCCCCAAGTTTGAAGTAGATCAGTTGAATCGTACTCCAGTTATTGTCCGGACAAGATCAAACTGCTTAAAATCCAATGAAATCCAGTATGGCTGATGGTGGCCATATTGGATCAAGCACGTCCTTCAAAAACAATCCTAATCCTCCTCTCAACAATGTCAAGGCACTCCCCACATATGAAGTAGATCGGTTGAATCGTTCTCGAGTTGTTGTCCGGACAAGATCCAACTGCTTATAATCCAGTATGGCTGACGGCGGCCATATTAGGTTACGTACATTGCTGAAAAACAATCACAACCGTCCTCTCACCAATGTCAAGGCATACCCCAAGTTGGAAGTTGAACGGTTAAATCATTCACGAGTTATTGTCCGGACAAGAAAATCTAAGATCGAACTGCTTATAATCCAAAATGGCTGACGGCGGCCATATTAGATTACGCACATTGCTGAAAAACAATCCCAACCGCCCTCTCACCAATGTCAAGGCACACCCCAAGTTTGAAGTTGATCGGTTAAATCGTTCACGAGTTATTGTCCGGACAAGAAAATCTAAGATCGAACTGCTTATAATCCAAAATGGCTGACGGCGGCCATATTTGATTACGCACATTGCTGAAAAACAATCCCAACCGTCCTCTCACCAATGTCAAGGCACACCCCAAGTTTGAAGTTGATCGGTTAAATCGTTCACGAGTTATTGTCCGGACAAGAAAATCTAAGATCGTACTGCTTATAATCCAAAATGGCTGACGGCGGCCATATTGGATTACGCACATTGCTGAAAAACAATCCCAACCGTCCTCTCGCCAATGTCAAGGCACACCCCAAGTTTGAAGTTGATTGGTTAAATCGTTCACGAGTTATTGTCCGGACAAGAAAATCTTACGGAATTACGGAATCACGGAATTATGGACACCGGTGTTTCTAAGTACCCCCCCTACTAAGTAACGGGGGACAAAAAATAATATGTGGGTGGGTGTCGTCGTAAAAATATTGCTGGTCTAGGTGGGTGTATCTTGAAATAAACCACTTCTCTGGGTGGTTGGATTCAGTACTTGTAAAATGCTTCTGTGTGTGGGCCCTCAAATCTTTTTGAGCCATATAGTATTCATTATTTATGTATCTAGATAAACTAATTTTAATCCTCGAATCTTGTCCCGAGTTCGCGATCAACGTCTGTGGTCATTGTTGTTGTTAACTGGCGTGTTTTTTCATTGGACAGGCGTCCATGTCAAAGATATTTCATCCAATAAAATACCACGTTACGAAGATCTTTGGCAAGTGGCAGTGAATTCTCTACGAATGGAGATTTTTCGGCAATCTCTGTCCACTGAAAGCAGGTAACGATAAATGCCCGTCTCACCGGATAAAAAAACTAACGAGTTATCTTCCTTCGTCACATAACTGCAGAGATGGTTGAAGTCGACGACCGAAGGTCGGGAACCCTCAGAAGCTTGCTTATGCAAGCTACTGTGGTACCGATGACAGGTTTCCGAACGGTTGGGCCCCCAAGTCATCAATTAGATTTTCTAGCGTGTAGATGACGAACATGATCGCAAAGTTTTGTGAATGTTCACTGAAACTATAATTTATGAAACCAATAATTGATGATAGTTATAATATTTAACTACTGAATGACTTACTTAAAAGAAATAATTTTAATGGACAGTTTTATTGAAATTAATTGATGGGGAGTGGTTGTTTTCTCAACTTATTTTTACCCCTCAGCCCATAGGGCTGTGGGGTCTTGTCGTTGCCATGTACGTCCGTCCTAGCGTCCGTCCGTCAACATTTTCTTGTCCGCTAAATATCTGCAGATCTATGAAGTCGGGCCTGACCAAACTTTGGTGAGAGCTTCCTGAATGTTGACAGATGAAATGATTAGATTTTCAGATGGCTATGATGATGTCATGATTTTTAATTATTTTTTTTATTATTTATTGATGGCGTAGCTTTTGCACTGTTATCTATGCCCATCAACATGTTCTTGTCCGCTGAATATCTGCAGATCTATGAAGTCGGGCCTGACCAAACTTTGGTGAGAGCTTCCTGAATGTTGACAGATGAAATGATTAGATTTTCAGATGGCTATGATAATTTCATGATTTTTAATTTTTTTAAATTTTTTAATTTATTGATGGCTTAGCTTTTGCACTGTTATCTATGCCCATCGGGAACCCTTGGTTGCATGTTTCGTTGTGAATTTTGAAGGTTCCCTGATACAAGAAAGCCTGGTCCATTCATGATTCTCATTGAATGAAGGACAACATTTTTCTTAAATTTTGCTATTAAATCATTCTATTCTACATCATATGATTTATTCTAAAACTTTTGCATGAACCATATTTGTGTCCACACATTTAACTGGTACAACATAATGCTTCAATTTTTGTCACCAAACATGTTACTGTACCTTGGAAATTATGTAAAAAGAGTGATTAGGAGAGCCCATTTTTAGCCTGACTGTGTGCAATTTTGAATCAGTTTGCATACCTGGAGCTTATGCCCCCCCTTGGGATTTTTTGCAGGTTCCGATCCCAAACTCCCAGTTCCTTTTCGTAATTCATTATTGAGGGTCCAATTTTTTTAAGTGAATTTCGGCGCAAAGAGCCTGTGATCAATCACAAAACAGAGGTTTATTAACATGAAATTCAATACCCAGCTATGCAATCGGATCGATATTGAGGCTTCCAGAAGCTTTTTCTATGAGTATTTCCTTCAGAAATCCTTTCAAATTGAACAACAACAACACTTTCGTTTTTTGTTTCATTTGAGTTTTGGGTGCCCATATGTTTTCCAAAACTAAACTGGTTCTAGATGCAGCCCTGATCCTACTTGACTAAAAAAAAACAGGCTGAGGGGTCCACGCACCTTTTAGGTGCTTGCCTGCAATTCATGTTTACCTAGTCAAGGATCAGACGCCAGCGTTCGAAATGGCGGCCTGCTATTGGCTAAAAGCAGGCCAAAAGTTTGACAAAGCAGGCGATGTGGAAAATGACCTGCTAAAAAAAAAAATCACGACCGAAAGTAGCAGGCCATAATTTTCCTGGCCATTCCTTAGTTTCCTACCTATATATCATTTTGTTTCCGTTGCACACAACGTAAATTGAATTCTTCGTGGGCGATATCATCGTACAAATACTCCACTAAAAAAATGAAATCTGCAGAACAAGGCAGCGGTCGAAATAACGCCTGCCTACCTACCGCCGCCGGCAAGTGAATTTTTCCCGTGACAAGTTGCAAAAAAATCTATCTGTCGCATGCGGAAAGTAGGATTTCATCCAGCAAAAATGATAAAACGCGATCAATTTTCGTAAATACCTTTTAGGAGTCTAGATCTATCTGAAGGAACGGCCAATCCAAGAAATAATCCATTGAAAATTTATTTCAAGCCGATCTTTGGCCATTGTTCTCTGTCAACATTTCCCACGCCAATTTCACTTCCGGTTGCTGCGCGTCAATCCTTGCGCGGTAGTCCGGTGCATCCAAAAGTCGGACCTGTTACGAAATGGAATCGGACTATCTGTTGTTTTTTTTCCCAGTTAGTACCGATGGTAAATAATATTGTTGGCCTCTTTTCTTGGGCTTCTATTCACAAGCTGAAGTTTTTCTAAGCAGACATTTCAGTTAATTGATAATTCCAACGGGACTCTGGTGGCGGATTCTAATTTATTGCAATCAGCAATTTACAAGGGGAGACTTTTGATAAATATAAGTAAATATAGTTCACATGATTTAGTCAACAAGGCTTTTGCAGTTCTAATTGCAGAAATTAGGGGAAATAGTTGTCGTTGACATATCAAAGTTGACATCAACTTTCCATTGGTGCTCAGTTTTAAAGAACATATGTGCCAAATAAAAAAATTAATAATAATAAATATAAAAAACGCCCACCTCATTTTTAGTTGGACAGTCAGCGAAGTTTTAGTGAAGGGAGAGAGTATATAATACCACATACATAAAACTTCTTTTTTATTGCAATGTCTTAATGCAGTCAAATAATTAATAATTAATAATTACAGCATTCAGCATCATCATAATTTCCTCCCAAGGTCATGAGAAGCTAAAGATTAATTAACAGAGGCCTTATTGGTGGATTTGCACATGTAGAAAAAAAATAGCTGTCCAACTTCATAAATAGCAGGTGATGTTAGATATGACCTGCGATTTTTTTTTCGATGGAAAAAAATAGCAGGTCATCACAAATTTCCTAATTCGGACCCTGGATGCCTATTGAATTGGGACCTGATTGTGTGGAAACCTTGGCGGCCATCTTTAATTTTATGCAAAATGGATAATGATGCATAGCTCGGAAACCATTCAACTGTTCAATACGAAAGTTGGTATGTATCATCGATACATCAAGCAACTTTCAATGAATTACCAAACCGGCTTTTCTGATTAGCTGGAAATCCTGGAGGCCATCTTTAATTTATGCAAAATCGATAATGATACATATCTGTTACCACCCTCACGGAAATAGGGCGCAATTAGGGCGCATTTGAGGCGCAAATGGGGCGCATGAATTGAGACAGCTAGGGCGCAGTTGGGGCGCAATTGGGGCGCGCGCCCTATCTGCGCCCCCAATTTTGCCATTAGACTCAATATGGCTAGGGCACAAATTAGGGCGCGTTCCAAATATGTTAATTGCGCCTTATATGCGCCCTATTAGAGAATAGGGCGCAGTTGGGGCGCAGTCTTAGGGCGCAGAAAAGGCGCAGTTGGGAGCGATTAGGGCGCACTCTCAGAATAATGGCATGAATGTTGTACTGATAGGGCGCAGTTAGGGCGCATTTGGGGTGCAATTAGAGCGCAGTTAGGGCGCAGTTGGGGAACAGAATAGTATACCTGCCAGGCTAACCATGTTCTAACCTCAGTAAATAAAGTTTATCTATCATGTACATAAACTGAAGATATAAGGTGAAAGATGATTATTGGCATCTAACTAGTCTAAATAAATCTAATTTTACTCTGCTCTGTACATATTATTTTCATCTACATGTACAATGTGCATTCATGGTTAGAATTACATTTATTAGAAAATATATGTGCATGGAATACATTGTACTACAGTCAGCTGAACATTGTGGAATTAGTACATTAGGTCATCTGACACTTTCGCTCACTTTTTCTTGAGTTTTTTTCTTCAAATTACTTCTACACACATCTGAAACCCTTTACATCATCCACTATCCACAAAACAGAGGTATAACACTCACCAAAATCTTGTTAAATGGGCATGAAATCTTCAAATTCAAAATGTTTTTTTGAAAACCAATATGTCTGCCTTTCTTTTGTTAATATCAGCCAATAAGATAAAGGTCATGTGACAGTTTTGACGAATCAGATAACATGCTATTGTGCAGATAATAGGGCGCAGATAGGGCGCAGTTGGGGCGCAATTAGGGCGCACTCTGAGAATAATAGCATGAATGATGTACATGTACTGGTAGGGCGCAGTCGGGGCACAGATAAGGAGCAATAGCTTCTTCAAGTAAAAGTCTGATTTTTTTGTTGAAATAATGTTATTAAATTTAGTTTGAAAGTTCAGATTTTACATTAATGAATTCATAGCTCAGAATAGTGAAGAAAGCAGACAGTCTGAATTTTTGGAAAAAACTTTTTTGACTAAGACATGCATGCACATGTCTTTAAAATGACACACATGCATATGTGATTACTAGCTAAATGAATGTTGGTGAAAAAAAGTCCAGAAGGCACAAGTATACATGTAGGGTTCACTCTGAATTTTAGATAAAATGGTTATGTCCAGAGGGCGCATTTAGGGCGCAGTCCGAGTTCTCGAAAAAGTAGTTATGTCCACAGGGCGCAGATAGGGCGCAGTCTGAAGTTTGGAGAAAACATCAATGTCCACAGGGCGCAAGTAGGGCGCAGTCCGGATATCAGAGAAAATTTCAAAGTAAATAAGGCGCAGTTAGGGCGCGCGCCCTATCTCTAGCTTCTAGGGCGCATTCCTGAAGGGCGCAATTAGGGCGCAGCAGGGTGGATGGGATGAAGAAATGGGGCGCAATTAGGGCGCAGTAGATAGACAAGGCGCAAGTAGGGCGCAGATGGGGCGCGCACCCTAAATAGGGCGCGCACCCTATTTCCGTTTTATATGAAAGTTGATATACATCATCGATGCATACAGATACTTTAAATCGGGACCTGATTGACCGAAAACCTTGGCGGCCATCTTTAATTTATGCAAAATCATTAATGATCTCGTTCTCTAATACCGTTCAAGTGCTCGATGTAAAATTTGGTATACATCATCGATGCATCAAGAGACTTACGACAAATGACAGTTCTGGTTTCTCTGATTGGGCGGAAACCTTGGTGGCCATCTTTAATTTATGCAAAATCTTTAATGATGTATATCTCTGATACCATTTCAGTGTTCTATACGAAACTTGGTATACAGCATCAATGTATCAAGAGACTTTCAATTAATAACCACATCAGTTCCTCTGAGTGGCGGGGAGGATGAGCGGCCAACTTTAATTTATGCGAAATCATTAATGATCTCTATCTCTGATACCGTTCAAATGCTCGATGTAAAATTTGGTATACATCATTGATGCATCAAGAAACTTATGTAATGAATACCGGTTTCTCTGATGGGACGGTAACCTTGGGGGTCGTTCCTAATTGCAAAATTTTTGATAATCTGTATATTTGTGACTTGACTGCTTGGTGTTCCTGACATCTTGGTTCAAATTGAATACATTGTGAATGCGCAGCTTCGTATTGTTATTTACTGCTGAAGGATATGCTTTCTATTATCTGAAAAAAAGTGGAAATTTTTACAAATATTGGTAACATGCAGTGAAGACATTATTTTATCATTTCATCAGGTTGGTTTCATAATAAATGTCTGTCCCAGCGGTCACAAGTTATTTTTTCACGGGGCGATTTAGTCCCGTAGGGACTAATGGTCCTGTATTGTAGTCAGGAAAAACTTGAGCACATTTGGTACCGTTGCCGGGTGACTGGTTGTTTATTTAACTGCTTTAGGCTTTGAGAGGAAGAGCAGAAGAAAAGAGTCCTCAAGTTATTCAGCTACTGCAGATAGTTTGGTCAACTATTTTTGCTAGATTTTGTTTCACCTGGTCCATATTACTAGTGAAGTTAAATATTTTCTGCTATTCTTATATATGTTCATATGTCATTTTCACAGAGATTTCCTGCTTTAGAGCATGAATACAAAATGGATACTATTCAGAGGTTGACTTAGAGTGTTTTCCTGAAAGGATGTCATAAATCACTGGTTGATAAAAACTTTATTTAGAACACTTAACAAATACAGAAGAAAATAGTTTAAGGCAGACTTATCATATGTTTGCCATGTTGGCAAGAAATTCTAATTTTCTAGGCTTCCATTCTTGCAGAAATTATATACATGGTATGTAACTTTTGAACTATCACACAAACATCCCCTCCACCAGACCCTCTATACCATTTAGAGCATAGTCACATGCATGACACATGCATGACCTAGGTCAATGGCTTGGTTCACTTAGCTGATAGGGTTACTTGATAGGGTCAAACTCCAAACTTTAGATAGCATGCAGTGCTCTACATGTACAAGTCTGCATACAACCATTGTCAGAATTTGTAACCTTCCAACCTAGGGGTGTACCTAGTACCTTATTGAGAGAAATGTGTGAGACTACAAATTGTATGGCTCTTCGCCATGGGGACTGAACATCAAAGAGTTAGTGGAATTATTCCAACAGCCTATTTTACATTTAAATAGCCCCGTTTCAGTGCCTAAGGCTCTAGTTAAATATATATATATGTGTACAATTACACTAATGCACTAGAGATCCTTGTTGAGAGAAATGTGTGAGACTACAAGTATGGCTCTTCGCCGTGGGATGGAACATCAAAGAGTTAGTGGAATTATTCCAACAGCCTATTTTACATTTAAATAGCCCCGTTTCAGTGCCTATAAGGCTCTAGTTGGTTTAGCAAATAAAAAAAAATATAGAAAAATTCGGCAAAAAAAATAAAAAATAAAAAATAAAAATAAAAAAATATGGGGGGTGGGTATTCCACCTGGGGCTCCAATGTTAAATCCCTATGATTTTCGTTTAGCTGAAGTGCACATGTACATCTGTACTAAAGTTTGCAGCAGTTGCCAGCTGTCATTGGATGATTATAAAACTTGGTACACATGTTTTTTATGATTGAAGGATGCACCTGTGCTATTTATGAGATGAAATATTAATTTGTGTCCTAATTATGAAGTTCTGGACTTAGTAATTTGCGAATTAAAAGGTTTCGTTGTTAGACAAATGTACTGAAAAGTTGTCTGAATTTGTCAGGTTTCATTGGATGATTATGAAACTTGGTACACAAATTTCATATGAGTAGAGGATGTCCCTGTGGTATTTAGGAGATGAAATATTAATTTTTGTTCAAATCTTGAGGATTTTCATCTAAGTAATCTGCCAATACATACATATACACCTATATAATATTTCATCCATCGACCCACGCTTTGTGGCAAGTCATACAATTGATGCAAGCAGGCGATTTCCTGGTGAGGCTATGTCCAGTTACCTCTACAGACCAACCGGTTAATCGGCTGTCAGCGGTGGGGCAATAATCTGTTTAATTTTCACATCTCAAAAAGTAATCAAGTCAGGGAACTCGGGAAAATAGATTCAAACCCTAAATTACACTATATTGAATTGAAATTTCAAAAAAAAATTCCAACAGAAGGAAGATCTAATCTTGAATATTGAATTTGGGCAATAAAAAAAATGGCTGTTTGCTCGAGTCAGGAGGGCTCAGTATCCTTAAGAAAAGGTGTTATTTGTGCTGATATGAATAGCTTGATCAGGTCATGAGCACCAAGTCATTTGTTCTCATGTCATTTAATTGAGTATGGGACTCTTCATTGAGTATGGAACTCCTCATGGAGTATCGAACTCCTTATGTCCCTCTTTACTGAATAAATGACGCTTTATGGAGTATGTGACTCCTCATTGAGCATGTTGAGTATGGAACTCCTCATGGAGTATGGGACTCCTCACTGAGTAAATGACGCTTCATTGATTGCTACTCTTCATTGAGCATGTTGAGTATATGACTCCTCGTTGATTATGTGACTCCTCACTCTTCTCCACAGATGATGCCCTCGCTATGTTAGATGAAGACGAGAAAAACTTCAAGGAAGAAAATGTTTTCATGCAGGTAATTTTGTGATTACAGTGTAAATTTTACCCACCACCATGCAGCCATGTCTGCTTTCATGGAACAACCTGTAACAGTTCCCATGCAAGAACTTTTACCAGATCGGAATCCCATCGAAAAACTAATGGAACAGCATGGTAATGGGTTCCTGTGGGCCAGCTTCTAACAGCTCCTATTGACATGATGGATGGATTAATCATCGACGAAATATTATCATTTGAAACTGAAGTAGCCTGAAATGAATGATTAAATTAAATTTAGATTGAATTAAATTTAAAATCCCTTCACCAAATCACTTTTGAAGTGATGGAAATTGCATCGAAATATGGAGCTCAGCGCAGAAGTTCCTTCCAGACCTGAAAGTCTCCAGGAGTAGAATTCCTTGTGTGTTTATGGCAAATCCACCAATAATGAAATCTTGAATATTTTTTATCACCTCCACCCCCTTGGAAAATTCTCAAGAGAGTACCAAGGTCATCAGGTCATCAGTCATTTCCATATGTTAATAGCACATAATATAGTGGCGTCATTTCCATTTCCGCATAAAACAATGGGGAAAGCTTATCTAAGTAGACAAGTTCCTACATTGTGTCTTGGGTTATTTGAGCGAAATCAGTTCGTTGCAGAAGTTTTAACCTTTTTTAAGGTTTTAAGTTTTGTGAGAGTTCACAAAATTTGCCTATTTTGCAGAACTTTGATTGCATCTTTAACTTATCTATTGTTAGCCCTTTCTGTAAAGTGTGTGATCGCCCCTCCCCCCTGCTGCTCTAGCATGGTTAGAGGTATAAAATCTGTTTTCGGAAAGTAGTTTCACTTTCACTTTTCCAAAGGCACCCGCAATTGTTTTGGTTAATTATTTGGATAAACTATTTCAGAATATTTGTTTGAAAAACTATTTTTTATATTTTCTACATAAACCACCAGATCCTGAATACATGTACATTAGAAAGTTAATTTTCCAGAAATATAGAATATTTAATTACTAAAATTAATTGTGAGGGCCTATGGCACAACTTACTGGAAGTTCACTGTACTAAAATGCTCCTTGTGGAATAATGGAGTGCATGTCTGTGACTGACCTCTCACTGACCTGTATGTCCTAGGAGGACGAGATGGATGTTGGTGGTGCTGGACCCAATCCTCACGATGAATCCTGGTGCTTCAAGAGTTCTGTTTACCTGGCCTCCACTGCTGTCCCCTACGAGAACTATGGTGATGCCTGCCTGAGGATCTCGATTGGCGAGTTTATGAGAAGTCGCTCTGGGCCCTTGGGTTCTCTTGGAGATGACCCCTTTGCTGACCGGGTAACACTGATAATTGCCATTAAAAATTCATTGAATTGCCATTGAAATCGTTCTGAAGACCCTTTAAAATTTCTTGATTAACCCTGTCGCCGATTATTTCCCCTGACGAAAGTGACCTGCTGACGATCAATTCCCTGAGAACTGTTAAAATTTGTATATGTTGTCTTTGGAATGCTAGAAATTGCGTTTGCGTCCGAGATTTGCAGAAAAACATAAGAAACCTGTCCCCACAATACACACTCCAGTGTTATTTGCTCTAGTTTTATAGCAAAATAAATAAAATAGCATACAAAATTAGGTTTTACTGCGAGAGAATGCGCTTTTCCCCGGCTTTCTCGACTTAAAAACGTCAAAATCCAACGGAGAAATCGTCTTTTTTTCGACCGCATTTGACAGCGTTTTTCTCGAGTTTTACTCTGCCAATTTTCATGTTTGACCTCTCATTGGAAAGCGTAACCTTTCACCTTTCTACACAGGAAATAACCTAGAATGGATGGCAAAATAAAACGGAGGATACGATTGGATTATAAAATGATGTCATTCCATCATTCCAGCCACTGCCTACGCTCGTCTCAAATCTGTTGGCTGATAGAGGTCACGTGGGCAAAATTACGCATACCGATTGGCTCGTTGGCCTGCGGGGGAATCCATCTTGAATGAAATGGATAACTGCATGACAAACGTTGTGGATCAAGACTCGTAAAAATATGGAAATAAACTTCATCGATCATTGTTGGCAGTTTTAATCTTCTGGGGAATATTTACCACACTTTACCAGCCGTGTAAGTTCAAAAATACAGGAGTTAGGAAGAGGTTTTCGATGATTTTTTCCATTTCTGCGGCTTGCTGCCGACAGGCCCGTCACACGGTATGTGGGAAAAACTGCATTTTTCGCTCAGATTTTTTTCGTTCAACATCTAATTTTGCTTTATTTCTTTTGCAAACAAATAAACAACTTCAAGAATCAAATTGATCAAGGTTTTGGCTTTCCAGAGAGTACAGTGTTTGATAGATTTCCGTTAAAACGGATGCAAAAAAATACAATTGCTATACCCATCGTGATGGCGAACAGGTTTAAAGCTAACCCGGTCTACCGGGGATGGTCGTACGGGTGGCACTCTCGTTATCCCCGTGTACCGGGTTTAATCAGTGAAAGGGTTAATAGAAAGTTTTTATTTAATTCCCATCAAATTCTTTTGAAATCATTGATCACTGAACATTACAGTACTTTATATTAGTAATTTTGATGGATCTTGATATTCTAACAAAGCCTTGGAATTAAATCATTTATGTGCAGAACATTTCAGTGAATTGTCTATTTTCAATGGTGCCTGCAATTTTTTTATTCATGGTTATTAATTTGTCCACTCATGGAATCTTCCCAGTGTAGCCTTCACACCATTGAACCACCCCAAAGTTACGTTCCCTCCACTGAACCACCCCAACATAGCCTACACACAATTGAACCTTACCAAAGTTGCCTTCCCATCATTGAACCACTCCAACATAGCCTAAACACTATTGAACCACCCCAACATAGCCTTCACACCATTGAACTATCCCAATGTAGTCTTCGCACCATTGAACCATCCCAAAGTTGCCTTCCCTCCAGTGAACCACCCCAACATAGCCTACACACAATTGAACCTTACCGAAGTTGCCTTCACTTCATTGAACGACCTTATTAGCCATCAAACCATTGTACCACCCCAAGATGGCCTTCACACCATTGAACCATCCCAACATAGCCTTTCCAACATTGAACCGCCCCAACATAGCCTTCACTCTGTTAAACCATTGCAACATAGCCTTCACACCATTGAACTATCCCAACATAGCCTTCACACCATTGAACCACCCCAACATAGCCTTCACTCTGTTAAACCATCCCAACATAGCCTTCACACCATTGAACTATCCCAATGTAGCCTTCACATCATTGAACTATCCCAACATAGCCTTCACATCATTGAACTATCCCAACGTAGCCTTCACTCCATTGAACCACCCCAACACATCCTTCACACCATTGAACCATCCCAACACATCCTTCACATCATTGAACTATCCCAACATAGCCTTCACACCATTGAACCACCCCAACACATCCTTCACACCATTGAACCATCCCAACATAGCCTTCACATCATTGAACTATCCCAACGTAGCCTTCACTCCATTGAACCACTCCAACATAGCCTTCACTCCATTGAACCACTCCAACATAGCCTTCACTCCATTGAAGCACCTTATTATAGCCTTCACTCCATTGAAGCATCCCAACATAGCCTTCACACCATTGAACTATCCCAACGTAGCCTTCACTCCATTGAACCACTCCAACATAGCCTTCACTCCATTGAACCACTCCAACATAGCCTTCACTCCATTGAACCACCTTAATATAGCCTTCACTCCATTGAAGCATCCCAACATAGCCTTCACTTCACTGAAGGACCTTAACATAGCCTTCACTCCATTGAAGCATCCCAACATAGCCTTCACTCCATTGAACCACCTTAATATAGCCTTCACTCCATTGAAGCATCCCAACATAGCCTTCACTTCACTGAAGGACCTTAACATAGCCATCACACCATTGAACCATCCCAACATAGCCTTCACTTCACTGAAGGACCTTAACATAGCCATCACACCATTGAACCATCCCAACATAGCCTTCACTCCATTGAACCGCCCCAACATAGCCTTCACTCTGTTAAACCATTGCAACATAGCCTTCACACCATTGAACTATCCCAACATAGCCTTCACACCATTGAACCACCCCAACATAGCCTTCACTCTGTTAAACCATCCCAACATAGCCTTCACACCATTGAACTATCCCAACGTAGCCTTCACATCATTGAACTATCCCAACATAGCCTTCACATCATTGAACTATCCCAACGTAGCCTTCACTCCATTGAACCACCCCAACACATCCTTCACACCATTGAACCATCCCAACACATCCTTCACATCATTGAACTATCCCAACATAGCCTTCACACCATTGAACCACCCCAACACATCCTTCACACCATTGAACCATCCCAACATAGCCTTCACATCATTGAACTATCCCAACGTAGCCTTCACTCCATTGAACCACTCCAACATAGCCCTCACTCCATTGAACCACTCCAACATAGCCTTCACTCCATTGAAGCACCTTATTATAGCCTTCACTCCATTGAAGCATCCCAACATAGCCTTCACACCATTGAACTATCCCAACGTAGCCTTCACTCCATTGAACCACTCCAACATAGCCTTCACTCCATTGAACCACTCCAACATAGCCTTCACTCCATTGAACCACCTTAATATAGCCTTCACTCCATTGAAGCATCCCAACATAGCCTTCACTTCACTGAAGGACCTTAACATAGCCTTCACTCCATTGAAGCATCCCAACATAGCCTTCACTCCATTGAACCACCTTAATATAGCCTTCACTCCATTGAAGCATCCCAACATAGCCTTCACTTCACTGAAGGACCTTAACATAGCCATCACACCATTGAACCATCCCAACATAGCCTTCACTTTACTGAAGGACCTTAATATAGCCTTCACACCATTGAAGCATCCCAACATAGCCTTCACTTCACTGAAGGACCTTAACATAGCCATCACACCATTGAACCATCCCAACATAGCCTTCACTCCATTGAAGCATCCCAACATAGCCTTCACTTCATTGAATGACCTTAACATAGCCTTCACACCATTGTACCATCCCAAGATGGCCTTAACTCCATTGAACCACTCCAACATAGCCGTCACTCCATTGAACCACCTTAATATAGCCTTCACTCCATTGAACCATCCCAACATAGCCTTCACTTCATTGAATGACCTTAACATAGCCATCACACCATTGAACCATCCCAACATAGCCTTCACTTCATTGAACCACCTTAATATAGCCTGCACACCATTGAACCATCCCAACATAGCCGTCACTCCATTGAATGACCTTAACATAGCCATCACACCATTGAACCATCCCAACATAGCCATCACTTCATTGAATGACCTTAATATAGCCTTCACACCATTGAACCATCCCAACATAGCCTTCACTTCAGTGAATGACCTTAACATAGCCATCACACCATTGAACCATCCCAATATAGCCGTCACTCCATTGAACCACCTTAATATAGCCTTCACTCCATTGAAGCATCCCAACATAGCCTTCGCTCCATTGAAGGACCTTAACATAGCCTTCACTCCATTGAAGCATCCCAACATAGCCTTCACACCATTGAAGGACCTTAACATAGCTTTCACTCCATTGAAGCATCCCAACATAGCCTTCACTTCACTGAAGGACCTTAACATAGCCATCACACCATTGAACCATCCCAACATAGCCTTCACTTCACTGAAGGACCTTAATATAGCCTTCACACCATTGAAGCATCCCAACATAGCCTTCACTGAAGGACCTTAACATAGCCATCACACCATTGAACCATCCCAACATAGCCTTCACTCCATTGAAGCACCTTAATATAGCCTTCACTCCATTGAAGCATCCCAACATAGCCTTCACTTCACTGAAGGACCTTAATATAGCCTTCACACCATTGAAGCATCCCAACATAGCCTTCACTTCACTGAAGGACCTTAACATAGCCATCACACCATTGAACCATCCCAACATAGCCTTCACTCCATTGAAGCACCTTAATATAGCCTTCACTCCATTGAAGCATCTTAATATAGCCTTCACTCCATTGAACCATCCCAACATAGCCTTCACGTCACTGGAGGACCTTAACATAGCCATCACACCATTGAACCATCCCAACATAGCCTTCACTCCATTGAAGCACCTTAACATAGCCTTCACTCCATTGAAGCACCTTAATATAGCCTTCACTCCATTGAAGCATCCCAACATAGCCTTCACTCCATTGAAGCACCTTAATATAGCCTTCACTTCATTGAACCATTCCAACATAGCCTTCACTTCATTGAATGACCTTAACATAGCCATCACACCATTGAACCATCCCAACATAGCCTTCACTCCATTGAAGCATCCCAACATAGCCTTCACTTCACTGAAGGACGTTAATATAGCCTTCACACCATTGAAGCATCCCAGCATAGCCTTCACTTCACTGAAGGACCTTAACATAGCCATCACACCATTGAACCATCACAACATAGCCTTCACTCCATTGAAGCATCCCAACATAGCCTTCACTTCATTGAATGACCTTAACATAGCCTTCACACCATTGAACCATCCCAACATAGCCTTCACACCATTGTACCACCCCAAGATGGCCTTCACTCCATTGAACCACTCCAACATACCCTTCACTCCATTGAAGCACCTTAATATAGCCTTCATTCCATTGAAGCATCCCAACAAAGCCTTCACTTCATTGAATGACCTTAACATAGCCATCACACCATTGAACCATCCCAACACAGCCTTCACTCCATTGAACCACCTTAATATAGCCTTCACTCCATTGAAGCATCCCAACATAGCCTTCACTTCACTGAAGGACCTTAACATAGCCATCACACCATTGAACCATCCCAACATAGCCTTACTCCATTGAAGCACCTTAATATAGCCTTCACTCCATTGAAGCACCCCAACATAGCGTTCACTTCATTGAACGACCTTAACATAGCCATCACACCATTGTACCAACCCAAGATGGCCTTCACACCATTGATCCCTCCCAAAATAGCCTACACTCCATTGAACCACCTTAATATAGCCTTCACTCCATTGAACCATCCCAACATAGCCTTCACTTCATTGAATGACCTTAACATAGCCATCACACCATTGAACCATCCCAACATAGCCTTCACTTCACTGAAGGACCTTAATATAGCCTTCACACCATTGAAGCATCCCAACATAGCCTTCACACCGTTGAACCACCTTAATATAGCCTTCACTCCATTGAAGCACGTTAATATAGCCTTCACTCCATTGAAGCATCCCAACATAGCTTCACTTCATTGAACGACCTTAATATAGCCATCACACCATTGTACCACCCCAAGATGGCCTTCACACCATTGATCCCTCCCAACATAGCCTTCACTCCATTGAACCACCTTAATATAGCCTTCACTCCATTGAACCATCCCAACATAGCCTTCACTTCATTGAATGACCTTAACATAGCCATCACACCATTGAACCATCCCAACATAGCCTTCACTTCATTGAACCACCTTAATATAGCCTGCACACCATTGAACCATCCCAACATAGCCGTCACTCCATTGAATGACCTTAACATAGCCATCACACCATTGAACCATCCCAACATAGCCATCACTTCATTGAATGACCTTAATATAGCCTTCACACCATTGAACCATCCCAACATAGCCTTCACTTCAGTGAATGACCTTAACATAGCCATCACACCATTGAACCATCCCAATATAGCCGTCACTCCATTGAACCACCTTAATATAGCCTTCACTCCATTGAAGCATCCCAACATAGCCTTCGCTCCATTGAAGGACCTTAACATAGCCTTCACTCCATTGAAGCATCCCAACATAGCCTTCACACCATTGAAGGACCTTAACATAGCTTTCACTCCATTGAAGCATCCCAACATAGCCTTCACTTCACTGAAGGACCTTAACATAGCCATCACACCATTGAACCATCCCAACATAGCCTTCACTTCACTGAAGGACCTTAATATAGCCTTCACACCATTGAAGCATCCCAACATAGCCTTCACTGAAGGACCTTAACATAGCCATCACACCATTGAACCATCCCAACATAGCCTTCACTCCATTGAAGCACCTTAATATAGCCTTCACTCCATTGAAGCATCCCAACATAGCCTTCACTTCACTGAAGGACCTTAATATAGCCTTCACACCATTGAAGCATCCCAACATAGCCTTCACTTCACTGAAGGACCTTAACATAGCCATCACACCATTGAATCATCCCAACATAGCCTTCACTCCATTGAAGCACCTTAATATAGCCTTCACTCCATTGAAGCATCTTAATATAGCCTTCACTCCATTGAACCATCCCAACATAGCCTTCACGTCACTGGAGGACCTTAACATAGCCATCACACCATTGAACCATCCCAACATAGCCTTCACTCCATTGAAGCACCTTAACATAGCCTTCACTCCATTGAAGCACCTTAATATAGCCTTCACTCCATTGAAGCATCCCAACATAGCCTTCACTCCATTGAAGCACCTTAATATAGCCTTCACTTCATTGAACCATTCCAACATAGCCTTCACTTCATTGAATGACCTTAACATAGCCATCACACCATTGAACCATCCCAACATAGCCTTCACTCCATTGAAGCATCCCAACATAGCCTTCACTTCACTGAAGGACGTTAATATAGCCTTCACACCATTGAAGCATCCCAGCATAGCCTTCACTTCACTGAAGGACCTTAACATAGCCATCACACCATTGAACCATCCCAACATAGCCTTCACTCCATTGAAGCATCCCAACATAGCCTTCACTTCATTGAATGACCTTAACATAGCCTTCACACCATTGAACCATCCCAACATAGCCTTCACACCATTGTACCACCCCAAGATGGCCTTCACTCCATTGAAGCACCTTAATATAGCCTTCATTCCATTGAAGCATCCCAACAAAGCCTTCACTTCATTGAATGACCTTAACATAGCCATCACACCATTGAACCATCCCAACACAGCCTTCACTCCATTGAACCACCTTAATATAGCCTTCACTCCATTGAAGCATCCCAACATAGCCTTCACTTCACTGAAGGACCTTAACATAGCCATCACACCATTGAACCATCCCAACATAGCCTTACTCCATTGAAGCACCTTAATATAGCCTTCACTCCATTGAAGCATCCCAACATAGCGTTCACTTCATTGAACGACCTTAACATAGCCATCACACCATTGTACCAACCCAAGATGGCCTTCACACCATTGATCCCTCCCAAAATAGCCTACACTCCATTGAACCACCTTAATATAGCCTTCACTCCATTGAACCATCCCAACATAGCCTTCACTTCATTGAATGACCTTAACATAGCCATCACACCATTGAACCATCCCAACATAGCCTTCACTTCACTGAAGGACCTTAATATAGCCTTCACACCATTGAAGCATCCCAACATAGCCTTCACACCGTTGAACCACCTTAATATAGCCTTCACTCCATTGAAGCACGTTAATATAGCCTTCACTCCATTGAAGCATCCCAACATAGCTTCACTTCATTGAACGACCTTAACATAGCCATCACACCATTGTACCACCCCAAGATGGCCTTCACACCATTGATCCCTCCCAACATAGCCTTCACTCCATTGAACCACCTTAATATAGCCTTCACTCCATTGAACCATCCCAACATAGCCTTCACTTCATTGAATGACCTTAACATAGCCATCACACCATTGAACCATCCCAACATATCCTTCACTTCACTGAAGGACCTTAATATAGCCTTCACACCATTGAACCACCTTAATATAGCCTTCACTCCATTGAAGCATCCCAACATAGCCTTCACTCCATTGAAGCACCTTAATATTAGCCTTCACACCATTGAACCACCTTAATATAGCCTTCACTCCATTGAAGCACCTTAATATAGCCTTCACTCCATTGAAGCATCCCAACATAGCCTTCACTCCATTGAAGCACCTTAATATAGCCTTCACACCATTGAACCACCTTAATATAGCCTACTCTCCATTGAAGCATCCCAACATAGCCTTCACTTCATTGAAGCACCTTAGTATAGCCTTCACTCCATTGAAGCACCTTAATATAGCCTTCACTCCATTGAACCATCCCAACATAGCCTTCACTTCATTGAAGCACCTTAATATAGCCTTCACTCCATTGAAGCATCCCAACATAGCCTTCACTCCATTGAAACACCTTAATATAGCCTTCACTCCATTGAAGCATCCCAACATAGCCTTCACTCCATTGAAGCATCCCAACATAGCCTTCACTCCATTGAAGCACCTTAATATAGCCTTCACACCATTGAACCATCCCAACATAGCCTTCACTTCATTGAAGGACCTTAACATAGCCATCACTCCATTGAACCATCCCAACATAGCCATCACTTCATTGAAGGACCTTAACATAGCCATCACTCCATTGAACCATCCCAACATAGCCTTTACTTCATTGAAGGACCTTAACATAGCCATCACTTCATTGAAGGACCTTAACATAGCCTTCACTTCATTGAAGGACCTTAACATAGCCATCACTCCATTGAACCATCCCAACATAGCCTTCACTTCATTGAAGGACCTTAACATAGCCATCACTCTATTGAACCATCCCAACATAGCCTTCACTTCACTGAAGGACCTTAACATAGCCATCACTCCATTGAACCATCCCAACATAGCCATCACTGCATTGAAGGACCTTAACATAGCTATCACTCCATTGAACCATCCCAACATAGCCTTCACTCCATTGAACCACCTTAATATAGCCTTCACTCCATTGAAGCATCCCAACATAGCCTTCACTTCACTGAAGGACCTTAACATAGCCTTCACTCCATTGAAGCATCCCAACATAGCCTTCACTCCATTGAACCACCTTAATATAGCCTTCACTCCATTGAAGCATCCCAACATAGCCTTCACTTCACTGAAGGACCTTAACATAGCCATCACACCATTGAACCATCCCAACATAGCCTTCACTTCACTGAAGGACCTTAACATAGCCATCACACCATTGAACCATCCCAACATAGCCTTCACTCCATTGAACCGCCCCAACATAGCCTTCACTCTGTTAAACCATTGCAACATAGCCTTCACACCATTGAACTATCCCAACATAGCCTTCACACCATTGAACCACCCCAACATAGCCTTCACTCTGTTAAACCATCCCAACATAGCCTTCACACCATTGAACTATCCCAACGTAGCCTTCACATCATTGAACTATCCCAAGATAGCCTTCACATCATTGAACTATCCCAACGTAGCCTTCACTCCATTGAACCACCCCAACACATCCTTCACACCATTGAACCATCACAACACATCCTTCACATCATTGAACTATCCCAACATAGCCTTCACACCATTGAACCACCCCAACACATCCTTCACACCATTGAACCATCCCAACATAGCCTTCACATCATTGAACTATCCCAACGTAGCCTTCACTCCATTGAACCACTCCAACATAGCCTTCACTCCATTGAACCACTCCAACATAGCCTTCACTCCATTGAAGCACCTTATTATAGCCTTCACTCCATTGAAGCATCCCAACATAGCCTTCACACCATTGAACTATCCCAACGTAGCCTTCACTCCATTGAACCACTCCAACATAGCCTTCACTCCATTGAACCACTCCAACATAGCCTTCACTCCATTGAACCACCTTAATATAGCCTTCACTCCATTGAAGCATCCCAACATAGCCTTCACTTCACTGAAGGACCTTAACATAGCCTTCACTCCATTGAAGCATCCCAACATAGCCTTCACTCCATTGAACCACCTTAATATAGCCTTCACTCCATTGAAGCATCCCAACATAGCCTTCACTTCACTGAAGGACCTTAACATAGCCATCACACCATTGAACCATCCCAACATAGCCTTCACTTTACTGAAGGACCTTAATATAGCCTTCACACCATTGAAGCATCCCAACATAGCCTTCACTTCACTGAAGGACCTTAACATAGCCATCACACCATTGAACCATCCCAACATAGCCTTCACTCCATTGAAGCATCCCAACATAGCCTTCACTTCATTGAATGACCTTAACATAGCCTTCACACCATTGTACCATCCCAAGATGGCCTTGACTCCATTGAACCACTCCAACATAGCCTTCACTCCATTGAACCACCTTAATATAGCCTTCACTCCATTGAACCATCCCAACATAGCCTTCACTTCATTGAATGACCTTAACATAGCCATCACACCATTGAACCATCCCAACATAGCCTTCACTTCATTGAACCACCTTAATATAGCCTGCACACCATTGAACCATCCCAACATAGCCGTCACTCCATTGAATGACCTTAACATAGCCATCACACCATTGAACCATCCCAACATAGCCATCACTTCATTGAATGACCTTAATATAGCCTTCACACCATTGAACCATCCCAACATAGCCTTCACTTCAGTGAATGACCTTAACATAGCCATCACACCATTGAACCATCCCAATATAGCCGTCACTCCATTGAACCACCTTAATATAGCCTTCACTCCATTGAAGCATCCCAACATAGCCTTCGCTCCATTGAAGGACCTTAACATAGCCTTCACTCCATTGAAGCATCCCAACATAGCCTTCACACCATTGAAGGACCTTAACATAGCTTTCACTCCATTGAAGCATCCCAACATAGCCTTCACTTCACTGAAGGACCTTAACATAGCCATCACACCATTGAACCATCCCAACATAGCCTTCACTTCACTGAAGGACCTTAATATAGCCTTCACACCATTGAAGCATCCCAACATAGCCTTCACTGAAGGACCTTAACATAGCCATCACACCATTGAACCATCCCAACATAGCCTTCACTCCATTGAAGCACCTTAATATAGCCTTCACTCCATTGAAGCATCCCAACATAGCCTTCACTTCACTGAAGGACCTTAATATAGCCTTCACACCATTGAAGCATCCCAACATAGCCTTCACTTCACTGAAGGACCTTAACATAGCCATCACACCATTGAACCATCCCAACATAGCCTTCACTCCATTGAAGCACCTTAATATAGCCTTCACTCCATTGAAGCATCTTAATATAGCCTTCACTCCATTGAACCATCCCAACATAGCCTTCACGTCACTGGAGGACCTTAACATAGCCATCACACCATTGAACCATCCCAACATAGCCTTCACTCCATTGAAGCACCTTAACATAGCCTTCACTCCATTGAAGCACCTTAATATAGCCTTCACTCCATTGAAGCATCCCAACATAGCCTTCACTCCATTGAAGCACCTTAATATAGCCTTCACTTCATTGAACCATTCCAACATAGCCTTCACTTCATTGAATGACCTTAACATAGCCATCACACCATTGAACCATCCCAACATAGCCTTCACTCCATTGAAGCATCCCAACATAGCCTTCACTTCACTGAAGGACGTTAATATAGCCTTCACACCATTGAAGCATCCCAGCATAGCCTTCACTTCACTGAAGGACCTTAACATAGCCATCACACCATTGAACCATCCCAACATAGCCTTCACTCCATTGAAGCATCCCAACATAGCCTTCACTTCATTGAATGACCTTAACATAGCCTTCACACCATTGAACCATCCCAACATAGCCTTCACACCATTGTACCACCCCAAGATGGCCTTCACTCCATTGAACCACTCCAACATACCCTTCACTCCATTGAAGCACCTTAATATAGCCTTCATTCCATTGAAGCATCCCAACAAAGCCTTCACTTCATTGAATGACCTTAACATAGCCATCACACCATTGAACCATCCCAACACAGCCTTCACTCCATTGAACCACCTTAATATAGCCTTCACTCCATTGAAGCATCCCAACATAGCCTTCACTTCACTGAAGGACCTTAACATAGCCATCACACCATTGAACCATCCCAACATAGCCTTACTCCATTGAAGCACCTTAATATAGCCTTCACTCCATTGAAGCATCCCAACATAGCGTTCACTTCATTGAACGACCTTAACATAGCCATCACACCATTGTACCAACCCAAGATGGCCTTCACACCATTGATCCCTCCCAAAATAGCCTACACTCCATTGAACCACCTTAATATAGCCTTCACTCCATTGAACCATCCCAACATAGCCTTCACTTCATTGAATGACCTTAACATAGCCATCACACCATTGAACCATCCCAACATAGCCTTCACTTCACTGAAGGACCTTAATATAGCCTTCACACCATTGAAGCATCCCAACATAGCCTTCACACCGTTGAACCACCTTAATATAGCCTTCACTCCATTGAAGCACGTTAATATAGCCTTCACTCCATTGAAGCATCCCAACATAGCTTCACTTCATTGAACGACCTTAACATAGCCATCACACCATTGTACCACCCCAAGATGGCCTTCACACCATTGATCCCTCCCAACATAGCCTTCACTCCATTGAACCACCTTAATATAGCCTTCACTCCATTGAACCATCCCAACATAGCCTTCACTTCATTGAATGACCTTAACATAGCCATCACACCATTGAACCATCCCAACATATCCTTCACTTCACTGAAGGACCTTAATATAGCCTTCACACCATTGAACCACCTTAATATAGCCTTCACTCCATTGAAGCATCCCAACATAGCCTTCACTCCATTGAAGCACCTTAATATTAGCCTTCACACCATTGAACCACCTTAATATAGCCTTCACTCCATTGAAGCACCTTAATATAGCCTTCACTCCATTGAAGCATCCCAACATAGCCTTCACTCCATTGAAGCACCTTAATATAGCCTTCACACCATTGAACCACCTTAATATAGCCTTCACTCCATTGAAGCACCTTAATATAGCCTTCACTCCATTGAAGCATCCCAACATAGCCTTCACTCCATTGAAGCACCTTAATATAGCCTTCACACCATTGAACCACCTTAATATAGCCTTCACTCCATTGAAGCACCTTAATATAGCCTTCACACCATTGAACCACCTTAATATAGCCTTCACTCCATTGAAGCACCTTAATATAGCCTTCACACCATTGAACCACCTTAATATAGCCTTCACTCCATTGAAGCACCTTAATATAGCCTTCACTCCATTGAAGCATCCCAACATAGCCTTCACTCCATTGAAGCACCTTAATATAGCCTTCACACCATTGAACCACCTTAATATAGCCTACTCTCCATTGAAGCATCCCAACATAGCCTTCACTTCATTGAAGCACCTTAGTATAGCCTTCACTCCATTGAAGCACCTTAATATAGCCTTCACTCCATTGAACCATCCCAACATAGCCTTCACTTCATTGAAGCACCTTAATATAGCCTTCACTCCATTGAAGCATCCCAACATAGCCTTCACTCCATTGAAACACCTTAATATAGCCTTCACTCCATTGAAGCATCCCAACATAGCCTTCACTCCATTGAAGCATCCCAACATAGCCTTCACTCCATTGAAGCACCTTAATATAGCCTTCACACCATTGAACCATCCCAACATAGCCTTCACTTCATTGAAGGACCTTAACATAGCCATCACTCCATTGAACCATCCCAACATAGCCATCACTTCATTGAAGGACCTTAACATAGCCATCACTCCATTGAACCATCCCAACATAGCCTTTACTTCATTGAAGGACCTTAACATAGCCATCACTTCATTGAAGGACCTTAACATAGCCTTCACTTCATTGAAGGACCTTAACATAGCCATCACTCCATTGAACCATCCCAACATAGCCTTCACTTCATTGAAGGACCTTAACATAGCCATCACTCTATTGAACCATCCCAACATAGCCTTCACTTCACTGAAGGACCTTAACATAGCCATCACTCCATTGAACCATCCCAACATAGCCATCACTGCATTGAAGGACCTTAACATAGCCATCACTCCATTGAACCATCCCAACATAGCCTTCACTCCATTGAACCACCTTAATGTAGCCTTCACTCCATTGAAGCATCCCAACATAGCCTTCACTTCACTGAATGACCTTAACATAGCCATCACACCATTGAACCATCCCAACATAGCCTTCACTTCACTGAAGGACCTTAATATAGCCTTCACTCCATTGAAGCATCCCAACATAGCCTTCACTCCATTGAACCACCTTAATGTAGCCTTCACTCCATTGAAGCATCCCAACATAGCCATCACTTCACTGAAGGACCTTAACATAGCCATCACTCCATTGAACCATCCCAACATAGCCATCACTTCATTGAAGGACCTTAACATAGCCATCACTCCATTGAACCATCCCAACATAGCCTTCACTCCATTGAACCACCTTATTGTAGCCTTCACTCCATTGAAGCATCCCAACATAGCCTTCACTTCACTGAAGGACCTTAACATAGCCATCACACCATTGAAGCATCCCAACATAGCCTTCACTTCACTCAAGGACCTTAACATAGCCATCACACCATTGAACCATCCCAACATAGCCTTCACTCCATTGAAGCACCTTAATATAGCCTTCACTCCATTGAAGCATCTTAATATAGCCTTCACTCCATTGAACCATCCCAACATAGCCTTCACTTCACTGGAGGACCTTAACATAGCCATCACACCATTGAACCATCCCAACATAGCCTTCACTCCATTGAAGCACCTTAACATAGCCTTCACTCCATTGAAGCACCTTAATATAGCCTTCACTCCATTGAAGCATCCCAACATAGCCTTCACTTCATTGAAGCACCTTAATATAGCCTTCACTCCATTGAACCATCCCAACATAGCCATCACTTCATTGAATGACCTTAACATAGCCATCACACCATTGAACCATCCCAACATAGCCTTCACTCCATTGAACCACCTTAATATAGCCTTCACTCCATTGAAGCATCCCAACATAGCCTTCACTTCACTGAAGGACCTTAACATAGCCATCACACCATTGAACCATCCCAACATAGCCTTCACTTCACTGAAGGACCTTAATATAGTCTTCACACCATCGAAGCATCCCAACATAGCCTTCACTCCATTGAAGCACCTTAATATAGCCTTCACACCATTGAACCACCTTAATATAGCCTACTCTCCATTGAAGCATCCCAACATAGCCTTCACTTCATTGAAGCACCTTAGTATAGCCTTCACTCCATTGAAGCACCTTAATATAGCCTTCACTCCATTGAACCATCCCAACATAGCCTTCACTTCATTGAAGCACCTTAATATAGCCTTCACTCCATTGAAGCATCCCAACATAGCCTTCACTCCATTGAAACACCTTAATATAGCCTTCACTCCATTGAAGCATCACAACATAGCCTTCACTCCATTGAAGCATCCCAACATAGCCTTCACTCCATTGAAGCACCTTAATATAGCCTTCACACCATTGAACCATCCCAACATAGCCTTCAATTCATTGAAGGACCTTAACATAGCCATCACTCCATTGAACCATCCCAACATAGCCATCACTTCATTGAAGGACCTTAACATAGCCTTCACTTCATTGAAGGACCTTAACATAGCCATCACTCCATTGAACCATCCCAACATAGCCTTCACTTCATTGAAGGACCTTAACATAGCCATCACTCTATTGAACCATCCCAACATAGCCTTCACTTCACTGAAGGACCTTAACATAGCCATCACTCCATTGAACCATCCCAACATAGCCATCACTGCATTGAAGGACCTTAACATAGCCATCACTCCATTGAACCATCCCAACATAGCCTTCACTCCATTGAACCACCTTAATGTAGCCTTCACTCCATTGAAGCATCCCAACATAGCCTTCACTTCACTGAATGACCTTAACATAGCCATCACACCATTGAACCATCCCAACATAGCCTTCACTTCACTGAAGGACCTTAATATAGCCTTCACTCCATTGAAGCATCCCAACATAGCCTTCACTCCATTGAACCACCTTAATGTAGCCTTCACTCCATTGAAGCATCCCAACATAGCCATCACTTCACTGAAGGACCTTAACATAGCCATCACTCCATTGAACCATCCCAACATAGCCATCACTTCATTGAAGGACCTTAACATAGCCATCACTCCATTGAACCATCCCAACATAGCCTTCACTCCATTGAACCACCTTATTGTAGCCTTCACTCCATTGAAGCATCCCAACATAGCCTTCACTTCACTGAAGGACCTTAACATAGCCATCACACCATTGAAGCATCCCAACATAGCCTTCACTTCACTCAAGGACCTTAACATAGCCATCACACCATTGAACCATCCCAACATAGCCTTCACTCCATTGAAGCACCTTAATATAGCCTTCACTCCATTGAAGCATCTTAATATAGCCTTCACTCCATTGAACCATCCCAACATAGCCTTCACTTCACTGGAGGACCTTAACATAGCCATCACACCATTGAACCATCCCAACATAGCCTTCACTCCATTGAAGCACCTTAACATAGCCTTCACTCCATTGAAGCACCTTAATATAGCCTTCACTCCATTGAAGCATCCCAACATAGCCTTCACTTCATTGAAGCACCTTAATATAGCCTTCACTCCATTGAACCATCCCAACATAGCCATCACTTCATTGAATGACCTTAACATAGCCATCACACCATTGAACCATCCCAACATAGCCTTCACTCCATTGAACCACCTTAATATAGCCTTCACTCCATTGAAGCATCCCAACATAGCCTTCACTTCACTGAAGGACCTTAACATAGCCATCACACCATTGAACCATCCCAACATAGCCTTCACTTCACTGAAGGACCTTAATATAGTCTTCACACCATCGAAGCATCCCAACATAGCCTTCACTTCACTGAAGGACCTTAACATAGCCATCACACCATTGAACCATCCCAACATAGCCTTCACTCCATTGAAGTATCCCAACATAGCCTTCACTTCATTGAATGACCTTAACATAGCCTTCACACCATTGTACCACCCCAAGATGGCCTTCACTCCATTGAACCACTCCAACATAGCCTTCACTCCATTGAAGCACCTTAATATAGCCTTCACTCCATTGAAGCATCCCAACAAAGCCTTCACTTCATTGAATGACCTTAACATAGCCATCACACCATTGAACCATCCCAACATAGCCTTCACTCCATTGAACCACCTTAATATAGCCTTCACTCCATTGAAGCATCCCAACATAGCCTTCACTTCACTGAAGGACCTTAACATAGCCATCACACCATTGAACCATCCCAACATAGCCTTCACTTCACTTCACTGAAGGACCTTAATATAGCCTTCACACCATTGAAGCATCCCAACATAGCCTTCACTCCATTGAAGCACCTTAATATAGCCTTCACTCCATTGAAGCATCCCAACATAGCCTTCACTCCATTGAAGCACCTTAATATAGCCTTCACACCATTGAACCACCTTAATATAGCCTTCACTCCATTGAAGCATCCCAACATAGCCTTCACTTCATTGAAGCACCTTAATATAGCCTTCACTCCATTGAAGCATCCCAACATAGCCTTCACTCCATTGAAGCACCTTAATATAGCCTTCACACCATTGAACCACCTTAATATAGCCTTCTCTCCATTGAAGCATCCCAACATAACCTTCACTTCATTGAAGCACCTTAATATAGCCTTCACTCCATTGAACCATCCCAACATAGCCTTCACTCCATTGAAACATCCCAACATAGCCTTCACTTCATTGAACGACCTTAACATAGCCATCACACCATTGTATCACCCCAAGATGGCCTTCACACCATTGAACCATCCCAACATAGCCTTCACACCATTGAACCACCCCAACATAGCTTTCACACAATTGAACCACCTTAACAGTGCCTTCACACCATTGTACCACCCCAACATAGCCTTCACACCATTAAATGACCTGAATGTAGCCTTCACGCCATTGAACCACCCCAATGTAACCATCACAAAGATTTAGGTTTCCAAACTATATTTCGAAATGAACTGATTTGTTGACATTAATTCACAGCCTCACTTCGGCAGCAAGATTATCACCCCACCTATCAATAGACAGCCGTGTGCCCTGTTACCTGATAGTCCCAGTACGGAGACCGGTGCTGAGCAGAGGTCTCGAGGGGTGGGCAATGACGAGACTAGTAAGTATCCCCAATGGACAATATACAATGACCCCATATAAGTAATGTCTGGAGAGAGAATTAAAGTCTAAAGTCGTGTTCAGCAATTTGTTGAACAGCTAATAGCGATGATCAAACAAAACAAATGCATTTCAACAAAAACATATTCATGCTGAACAATCTCATAATATGGTCAAAATGCTCAATTTTAACCACAGGCCCGCAAAACAAGAGATTTTGCGGGGTGGGGGGGTGGGGGTGGTATTAGGGTGAAGTGTCGAAATATGGGGTCTCTATATATAACCCCATGCTTTATATAAATAAACATAAAGGTGTGAAACGGACTTTGGGTGAATCGAGAAATAAGCGGTTTACCGCCAAACAAAATACATCAGCATATTCTACAAGTATCACTTTATATATTCCCGTCGTCAAATTAGTAAATTTGTGCAATTTTTTACCTTTGCCGAGCGATTCAAAATCCAACGTAACTGTCCGTCCCTCTAGGAACAGTTAGATTATGGCGGGCTTCGTTCTCAATTCTGATTGGTCAGTCGCGACAGCTGATCAGTGCGTGACCTCTCTTGCCGAAGGCGTGTCGCTACTGACCAATCAGAATTGAGAACGAAGCCCGCCATAATCTAACTGTTCCTAGATGGACGGACAGTTACGTTGGATTTTGAATCGCCCGGCAAAGGTAAAAAATTGCACAATTTACTAATTTGACGACGGGAGTTTTTGAAGTCATACTTGTAGAATATGCTGATATATTTTGTTTGGCGGTAAACCGTTTATTTCTCGATTCACCCGAAGTCCATTTCTATTTATATAAAGCATGGGGTTATATATAGAGACCCCATATTTCGACACTCCACCCTAATACCACACCACCCCCCTCCCCCCAAATCTCTTGTTTTGCGGGCCTGTGCTTTTAACCATGTTCAAAACTGAGCATTTTGGCCATATTATGAGATTGTTCAGCATGCCTAACTCAGACACCAATTGTGTACATAACCTTCCTCAGATTATTTTTAACAACATGAAAGTCACAAATAAAAGAAAACCAGTGTAAACTGACAGATGTGACCTTTATTTTGATCATCAATGTATATATTCAGAGTTGTCATGGTTGTAGAGACATTGACTTCTCAACCATGTTAACAAGCAGACAAATTGGGAGATTTAGCTTTTTTCAGTGAGTGAGGGGAATGGGTTTGTGGATGGACCGAAAATGAACCCAGCAAAAACCCTGCTGTAGTTTTAATATTAAGCCAGTATAATATGCTGAACAGCTTATATTTTGTCCAATAGTGTATTACACAAAAGACTTGTGATCATAGTGACAATGATATGGAACATGTAATTTGTATTGCACCATTACTGTTCCAGACAACAGTGTACTCTTGAGTACTTTCATTTTTGTAAAGCAGCAAAATGGCTAATAAAAACTGAATACGAAATGTAGTGTGATTCATTCATATCAAGACTTGATAAAAGTCCCGAGGCAAAATATATTTTAGCTGAAGCAAACAGCATTTGCCTCTTTTGGCAATTTTGTTGCCGAGGTCATTTTCTGAATTGTGAGGGCTGCAGGGATAAAATTGTCCATAAATTGTCTTGGTGTCAGTTTGGGAACGAGTTCATACAAAATCACATTGAATTTATCATAATGAACATTCACCACGATATTAAATAAAATCAATGAAGGTAGATAAAGAACCATGCATTTCAAATTTTCTGAAATGATTTATATTTGTCTACTTTCTTCGCAGTACATTGAAATTGTATTTTAATTCCATATATATAGTTAATTTATTATTTTCAGACTATTATATTTCTGGTATTTTCAGTGCACATTTTGGAACTGATACATAATTTTTTAATTTCGTTAAGAAAGATAACACCTGGAAATCATATTTCAGTACCAAAATATCTAGGTGTCTTTGCTTTGCTGGAAAATGTGGGACAAAGTGTCCAACTGACCTTCAATATTGCAGGATAAGTCGTTTTTGTTGTGGACATTCTATGTAAATTTTGACACCTGTTATGATAGGTGATCAATATCTGAGAGACTTCAACATAGTCCTAGTTCTGCTCTGACAATGTAGCCTTGGATATGCCAGACAGCTGAGAAAGTCCTAATGCTCAGACATAAAATGCCCACTCATTCCCGAGATAATACCCTATAATATACATTAGCGGCCAGTCTTTCTGGATTGTGGATTCCTGTAGTGCCTAATACAAGTCATTATTGTAGACACTACAGAGTTTGTTGTGATATTTTTTGATGAGCTCATCAATTAAATTTGTTACAACTTAAAGGGTTAATGGAAGCCAATCATCAGGGCACTCATTAAACTTCGTACCAACAATTTTCTGTGATTACAGGGAAACCTGTAGAGGATTCTCCAATGACTGTGAATGACATGGGTGTTATTGCTGCCAAAACCTCAAGAAGTACTGCCAGAAAGGTTGTAGAGCAGTCCAGCATCAATCCAACAGGTGCGATTCAAAGAGATTCTTCAAAGAGTGACAAAGACTTCGCTTCAAGGCTGTCAGAAATTTCACTCGCAGACAAAACGGGTGTGTTAAGTATCAGCGCTATAACAAACTTCATGAACTCAGCAGATGCTAACTGTGACCCAATTGAGATGATGAACAGGATTTTAGCATTGTCCAATACGAAGGCCTTAGAGAAGAAGGAGGCACAGGCTGAAGCCAAGGCTCAAGTTTCAGCCCCCCAGAAGACGCTTTCAAGACCATATGTTTCCCGTTTACCAGTGAGGAAAGACTCTTCTGAGTTGCCCAAACTGGATGAACAACAAGTTAAGAGAGATTCTGCAAAACCAGGACCTCCACAGCAGGAGAAAACTGAATCCCGTGCCCGAACTACTGGTGGCAACACTCAGACCCATACACCTCCTTTCAATCCTTCTCAGACAATCACACATAAATCTAGGACACTGCCTCATGACCTGACATATTCTGGGAAACAAGATAGGGTGTCACAGCACCATGGTGGAAAAAATTCACCAACTACATATGACCATCATATATCATGTCCTGATGGGCAGGAATCTAACCGATCTACTGTGAATGCCCAGTCAAAGGGGAAAGGAAACTATGGGAGCCATTTGAAGCCAAAGTCTCCTGAACATCAGGCAGCAGTTCCTTCTGTGAAAGGGAGAGGGTCTAGTCCAACTCCTGTCAATGACAACAGTGGCAGCCCAAAGTGGATGTCCCCAAGACTCAGTATAGGCCACATCATGGACAGAGCCAACCAAAGCAAACAAACGCGACCTTCACAGATGTCCCCACAGGGCTCTTCTCCTGGTTCTGAGGAAGTGAAGCAGGCAATAACCCAGCCTCCAACTTCATTAGATTTAACATCAAACGTGTCTGTAGATGTGTCTATATGTCAAGAAGACCATGGACAGGTCGATGACCGTAGGTTCTCTCCGGCGGATGGCAAAGATACAGATGGTTTGAAGAAAACAGCAAAACCTGAAACCAAAAGTGATTTGCAGATATTTAAAAAGCCCCAGACACTGCCACTGAAGAGAAATCCAAAAACAAATAAACAGCCAAAAGAGAATACAACTCTACTGAAGTCAAAAGGTATAAGCCAAAATATCCATTCTAGACAGCAAGTTGTGGGCAGGCTTGATGGTGCAAGGAAGAGAAATGAACTGGGGAATGAAGCAGACCCCAACAAGGAGAACCTGCTGAAGAAGGGGGTGAACAAGCCTGGCATTCAAGACAAAGTACTCAGATTACAGAACAGTGGCATTGAAGGGCCTGTGTCTGGGTCACAACTGTCAAAACCAAATCAGACTAGCAAGATTCAGGGGCACATTGGCCATACATCTGTAACCATTCCTTCTCGGGTTGCTCCGGGCATGCAGCACAGTCAGCCACTGCGTGAAATCACCACCCACGATCATGATCTGATGACCGGTAGACAGCAGGTATCCGATTCAACAAATATGTCGAACAACTCCGCATTTTCTGTTCATCCTTCCCAGAATCCCACACAGTCTACTACTGCCAGCCATCCTCATCCTGATATTTGTACACTCCCTCCTGATCGACATTTTATATCGCCGTGTTACACAACAATGCACTTGCCTCATCAGGACTTGACCCAGCACCGGGCTAATACAGACACTCATCAAATAAGTTGCCTCCAACAGATGCCTCACCAAGTACATCCGCAGGCTGCCCCCGCACCGCTACCTGAAAGACCTCCTGGTCGAGGCCTCCAGCATGAGGATACCATTAACATGGCTGATCCGGATTTGTTCACACCACGGCAGTTCAATAGTCAGCCATACTTAGGTGGCAACCTCCTGACGCCATCACCCACCAAATATGCAGCTCTTGTGAACCAGGATACTTTGAGTTTCAACCAGAAGACGCCAGCCTGTCAAAGTACACCATTTTATCAGGGACTCTCCCCTTGTGACACTTCAAATATTGGTGGTGTACCTGGGCAGGAGTTTCACACCCTAGCGATGACCTCTGGTTTTTCAGCAGGAATGGCCTCCACCTACCAGCCACGACAATACCATGCACTCTCTTCAGCAGATGACACTATGGAAACCAAGACGCCCAATGTTGCTGCAGGTTGGTAATACCATATTTAGCCATAATCTATACCATATGTATATATATATATATATATCTTGATGATACCCACCTGTTCCTTATTGACATATGGCTCATATACTAAGCGGATGTTGATATAATATAACCCTACAGTATGTACAGTGCTGTCTGTGGTTTGCCAGGTCTGGGGATTTAAAATTTTAACAGAACCCCTATTGTGGATCCGTCTCCTGTGTTCCATTGCAACTCACCCTAAACCATTTAGCAATGACAATTTCAAATCAGTTAATTCTCAGGAATGATGGGAAACATAATTTTGTTTCTGTTGTTTTGTCTTCACAGTACCGCCACGCTGCCGGTAAGGCCTTCTAGCTTCAGTTTTATGATGGGATTCAAGACTAAAAATACATGTATCGCCCAATAATGCTGTCTTCGTGTTTCATTTTTCATATTTTTCTGTTGCTATTCCGTGTACATGTATTACTTTGTTTGACTACACATACACATACATACACATACACATACACATACCATTGGATTTCACAGCTGTCAATTTATGACTATGATTAATGATTTTAATTGGATCCCTTTAAAATATATACACATTTATACCTTCAATGTGATGACAGATTTTAGACGGACAGCTCCTGCAATGGTTCACTCAGTCGAAGTACCTCGTGAGTTGCGCTTCCAGGAGATTTGTTGCGTGGGTGTTTCTACAAAGGCCTGTCTCATGATCTATAATCCAACCAATCGGTGGCTGGAATGTCTCCTGGAAATTACCCAGCTCAACGTTAATGGAGAAAACGTCAACCACAGCCAGAACTTACCCTTCATGTTCAAATCAAAGACTATTGTAGAGCCAAAGTCCAGCGACAAGATAGATGTGAGTTTCAGCAATATTTTGCAATATAGTACAGTGAAACCTGTAAAAACTGACAACTGGTTATAAAACCAACCAACCTCTAAATACCAACACTGTCTTGGGTCTCAGTACTTAAATTTAAGGTATTTTGAACCTTGATAAACAGAATCCTGTGAAAACTGACGATATAATCTGGTCCAAAGCATGGCCGGTTTACACAGATTCCAAAACTATAATCTGGTTTCAAGCATGCATGTCAGTTTACACAGGTTTCAATGTACATCCATACTTATATCCAATTACTCAGGAGAAAAAGTCACACAGATGGAGATGATGCCATGAATTACAACACATATAAGGGAAGTGGGAAGAGGTGCCGACATACTGACAGAGCCACATGACTTCACAGTATAGTCTTCCAGTTAACCTATTCTAAAGCACATACCAAGAATCTAACGATTATTGATATATGTTGTATCTCAGGTACGCTTTTATTGTACCTGTTCATGTGGCAACTTGAATGATATGACCACACGGCCCCTAGCACCGGCATAAGCGGTATTAGATACAAATCTCGAGAGCTATGATGGAAATGCTCTGACAACTCATATACTGGTAATTGGTGAGCTGTTTCGTTGTGACAACTCGTACATTGGAGATTGGTGAGCTGTAACATCGTCAGATGTAAATGATGCCATTTAACACAAAAGACTAGTCTGTAAGGCCCAATGTTGACCCAGCATCAATTTCCCACAAATGCCAACATTTATCAAAAGGTCTGTACAGGGGGCGGGAAACCACTGATCACCCCATAATCTGCTGTATGATTTCCTGGAACGATAGCTAACTGTGGCTTGAATGATCTCCTAGCTATATTGTGGTGTACTGTGTATGTTTACAGGCACAACTTGAGTTCAAATGAACTCCTTTCATAATTCGTCGAGATATTTCTGGATTTACCAATTTCGTCCCAAACTGTATATGTTCTTGTTTTTCTTCATTGGCATGATTTTCAGTAAACGGATAATCTACAGATGACGTGAGCTGAGAATAATGAGAGAATATACATTCTGTGGTCAATATTACCTGTAGATACGTTTAGTTCAGCAAAAAAAAAAGTTCCTGTCTTCAACGATGTTTAGGTTTGCTCATGCACTGTCAATGAAATCTTGTGTCCGGGAAAGGATTCACACACTACTTTTGAAGTAGGGAGGTGAAAGTATACAGACTGCCTATAGCTTGAAGTTTAATCTGTTTCCAGTTGCTTGCACTGTATGCATGTGCATGCTGAGGCTTCTCAATCATGTTGAATTCATATGTTATGGGGGTAACCTGGTTTAGTTTTGAGAAAAGCGATTACATGTAGTTTAAAATCCACGACGAACAAAATAGTTCTTAGATCAGTAATAATTGTTTACAAGGAAAAGAAATCCGTAAACAACGTAATGTAAGTGCTCAATTACGAGTTTTGTTATAGACCTAAGAAATGGATGACCTGGTCATACAGAATTTTGAGATGCTGTTCAGAACCATTGTCAGTGTAACAGAGGCATTATAGTATGCTATATGGCTTTCATTCTGCTTTAATTCTATCCATTTGTAGCCCAAATCGTAAACCTGTTTCAATTCAATGCCATTAATCTCCGTCAGGAAGATGATACAACGTAGAAAACGGAAGTTTAAAACTAAAAGTTAGCTCCCCTAGCGGAGAGTTGTCCGCCCCTAGGAGAACTCTCCCACCTCATTCCAGCAGGATTACTATATAGGCTTAGTCCAAAACCATACTCGTCCTCTATTCTCTGTTGTACCTCGAACAGTACACATCAGGAAGGAAGTGTTTATACAACCTGGGTTGTTGTTGTAACGACCCTCAGTATCCTTATCGGTTTTTGACTTGTGTTATTTCTTGTCAGAAGTTCTTTATTTGTTGTCGGAGACTCTTTCATTAATTATGTCTGAGCTTCCGATTTCTATTGCTTGTAATTCGTGTGGGCAATTCTGGTCCAGTTTGGACGCCCACACGGTTTGTTTTTCTTGCAAAGAGTTATGCTATCGGCGAAGTAATTGCGCCGAATGTGTATTATGGGACCCGCTGGCTTGGAAGAATTATGCCCAAGCCAGGCGGGCCTACCTTTTACAGGCATCTGACGACCCGTCTCTGTCGGAAGTCGACAGACGCCTGTTGGAAATTGCTTTGGTAAATGACATGGAAACTAACGAAGATTTCGTTGGTATCGGTGTAAATGTTTCTCAGCCGCGTGCTTCTGTTGTTCTCCCGTCCCGTAGAGTAGGTCGATCAGCGGCTTCTTCGGCCTTTACGTCCTCGATGTCTCCATCTCGTCCTTCGTGTGCGCCTTCACCAGCTTTGAAGGATGATTTAGTGAAGTTTGATCGGCAATTAGAGGAAGACAACAAGTTGCGTAAACCTCGTTTTCATTCTCTTTTTGACATTCATGATAACGTGTTGCCTGACAAACCCCCCAAACGAGATCGGGATTTGAGTCTTGTTTCTAAGGTGGGCAAGTTGGCCCCTTTATCGGTCTCCTCCAAAGTTATGGAGAATAATTTGGAAATGTTACAAGAAATACAACGGGCTTCATCTACCGCAGATTGGTTTCTGTTAGCGGCTTCTCGTATTGCTTTAGATCCTGCGTTAATTCAAGACGATGGGTCGGCTTATTTAACCCCGGGTCGTGTGGCTTACTTGCGGGGTTTTCTAGACACGCTAACCGTCGAGTCATTGAAGCTGGTGCATATTCCTATGTTTCACTTGTTCAAGCACAACGGGAGTCCTTACTTAAGGTGGTCAAACCAGATGTCCCTTATTTGGTTAAGGATCAGTTGCTTCATCAGCCATTGGCATCTAAATTCATCTTCAATAGTGCTATTGAGTCTGTTATGCCCTCGGTTCGTGAAGAACGGACATCTCGCCTGATTGCATCTGTAGCTCGTCGTCCGGGCGGTTCCGCGGAGCGTAAGCAGAGAAGACCTCGTACGTCTTCCACCACTACCACCCAGCAGGAGGGCACTTCTCGGAGTAATTTTCGGGGCATTGACAAACCTCCAAGAGGCCGTGGTCGCCGTTCCTTTCGCGGGAAATCTTCCAAACGAGGGGGACATTCCAACAAATGACTATTGCATTCCCGTTCCTGTTCAAACCGAAGATTTTCAACTCCCTGCTTTCCGCTCTTTTACTCATCAGGTCGTGGGCGGGCGTCTGCAGGTCTTCTACGAGAATTGGCGGCTCATCACCGACGACGCCTGGATTGTAAGAGTTTTAAAGGAGGGCTTCCTGTTCAACTTTCAATCTCTGCCCAAACTCATCGCTTGGCCTCGTTCCTCTCGTCTGCCAGTTCCCGCAGGTCACTTACAGACGCTGCTATCTTCGGTCACCACGCTCATCGACAAGGGAGCAGTAAGGGAATTACCACGGACCGAAGACAGCCTAGGGTTTTACAGCCACGTGTTTCTGGTACCAAAGAAGGACTCAGACCAGATGCGTATGGTGATCGACCTAAAGGTTTTGAACAAACTTCATCTCATCGCTCCACCTCATTTCAAGATGCCTTCTGTGTCATCGATTCGGGCCCGCGTACATCTCCAGGATTGGTTGGCCTCAATCGATCTCCAGGACGCGTATCTTCATATTCCAATCCATCCACGTCATCGCTGTTACCTACGCTTCATGATCAACGATCGTCGCTTCGAATGGCAGGTTCTTCCTTTCGGTGTCAACATCGCCCCTTGGTTGTTTACCCGGATCACTACACCGGTTATGGCTTTTCTTCACTTACGAGGGATTCAGATCGAGGTCTATATAGACGACATACTCCTGTGGGCAGCGGACGAGTCTCTCCTCAACGCCCAGGTCCGGTTCACACTACTGGTGTTACAACACCTAGGTTTCATCCCTCATCCTCTCAAGTCAGAGTTAGTTCCGGCTCAGGTGCGCCGCTACATTGGAGCGATATTCGATACTCAGTTACAACTGGTGTACCCTCCGGAGGATCGTTGGGACAAAATTCAACTGCTGGTGCGAAAGTTTTTGTCATCAACGTCACAGACACGGCAGCAGTGGCAAAGTCTGGTGGGTCTGCTTACTTCCACACAGGGCCTTACGCATTACGGCCGACTCCAAGTTCGACCTCTACAGTATCATCTGTCTCCCTTCCTACAGACACCTTACCTAAATCCAGCGGTTCCGGTGTTGACGTCTCTACATCCACATCTGATTTGGTGGCTCTCTCGCCACAACGTCATGCAGGGAGTACCATTCCGGTTTCCGGTTCCGGTTCACCATCTTTACACCGATGCTTCGGAGACCGGCTGGGGAGCCCATCTGGACGACTTGGAAGTGTCCGGCAGATGGTCAACATTGGATGCCAAACTTCACATCAATCTTCTGGAGATGAAGGCTGTCATCCTAGCGGTTCAACATTGGAGTCAACGTCTCACGAATTCATCGCTTCTCATCGCGACGGACAACTCCACGGTCATTGCCCACATCAACAAGATGGGTACCACCCGATCGCTATCAACGTTTCGTCTGGTTTGGGATCTGTACGATTGGGCTCGCCTTCATCATTGTTATATTCATGCTCGCCATGTTCCCGGTCGTCTCAATGTCTTAGCGGACAGCTTGTCCCGGCCAGACACCGTTCTTCAGACAGAGTGGCAGCTTCATCGGGAGGTGTTCCGACAAATTTGCAGCATTTGGGAGTCACCTTTGATCGATCTGTTTACGACGAGGAACAACGCCCAGTTAACCCTGTTCGTCAGTCCGATTCTGGATCCTCGAGCCTTTGCCATCGACGCTCTGTCCATCAACTGGGACAACTTCCTAGCTTATGCCTACCCACCAATGGCCCTGATTCTGGAAGTTCTTCAAAAGATTTCTCGACACGACTGCATCATTCTGCTCGTAGTTCCGTGGTGGCCTCGTCGTCAGTGGTTCCCGATTCTGGTCCCGCTCCTCACTGCTCCACCACGTTGTCTCCCAGTTTGGCCCAGCCTGTTATGTCAACCGCACGGGATTCTCCATCACAACCCGCGGTGGCTCAACCTACACGTCTGCAGACTATCCAGAATGCACTCTCACTCCAAGGATTTTCAGCAGAGGTTGCACGGACGATGGTTTCAGCCAACCGATCCTCCACATCGCAGCTCTATCAGGCGAAATGGGCCTATTTCGTCTCCTGGTGCCGAGAACATGATGCCGATCCCGACACTGCCTCTGTTTCCCTAGTAGCTGACTTCCTCCTTCACCTTCATCGTGATAAGAAGTTCCAAATCAGCACCATTGAAGGGTATCGATCTGCTCTGGCTAGGGTGTTACGGCTTATTTCGGGTACTGAAATTAGCCTTAATGATAATATCTCTGCGCTAATTCGCGCCTTCGCATTACAGTCGCGTCGTACTCGGCAACTGTTACCGAAATGGGATATCGGTGTGGTTCTGTGTGCTCTGATTCATCCACCTTTTGAACCCTTAGAATCCGCGTCTTTTAAAGCTGTGTCTTATAAGACGGCCTTTTTGGCGGCGTTTGCTTTGGCGTCCAGAGTGTCTGAACTTCATGCTCTTGAGAGATCTTCTATGACCTGGAAAGCGGATTGGTCTAGCATTGCTTTTCGGCCCATTCCTGAATTTATCGCCAAAAATGAGTCTGTTCGGTCAGGTCCGATTGCTCAACGCTCGTACTCCATTCCTGCGTTATCAGACTTTGTACATGGTCTCGAGGACGATCTTCTGCTATGTCCTGTTCGAGCCATCCGCCACTATCTTACTCGTACCGACCCCGTTCGCGGCTCTCGGCGCCTGTTATTTCTGTCCCTTCGCACATCTGCAAGGCGTGACATTACAAAAAATACCATTGCCGCCTGGCTGAAGAAAACCATTAAGTGGTCTTATCAACTGGCCATTGACGCCCCTCCACTGTTGTCTACTGCTTCTTCACATGAAATCCGAGCCATAGCTACGTCATGGCCTTTATGGAAGAACTTGTCCATCCATGACATTGTCCAGTCTTGTGCCTGGACGGCGAACTCCACGTTCACCAATTTCTATCTGAGAGATATGTCATTCCAATCAGATAGTGTGACCACGCTTGGGCCTTTGGTAGCCGCCCAACACGTGGTCCAGTAAAAATTTCAAAAAAAAGGGGGGGGGCGGCATTTTGGATCACCACAGCAAATCAGACAACTTGCTGTATCATCTCATCTCATCTCCCATTCGTATCATATCTGGAAGGAAGAAATAAGTCAGATGGCCAACCGGGGATGTCCATTTCATCGTTATGAAGGCCTGACACTATGGTGAGTTGTTCAACTTTGCCTTAACTGAGGTTTGCTTGTGTCTTTCAGAAACTGACTTCCTTCTAGATGTCTCAGCTGGGTCACCTGTGCCTCAACTCACAAGACACCCGCTCCAGGCCTAGTGTCATCAGTAGTGAAGAAAGTACAGAGAGTTGAAGAGTGCGCAGCTCACCCAGGGAGCAAGCATGGCAATTCCAACGCATCTAGTTTCATCACTCCAAGTATGGTGAGTTGTCCTCAAGAAGCTTGCGGTCTGAGAGTGGTGTGGACTTGGTGCCTTCCAAGATTCGGGATTGCGTACGTCCCCCCATTTCTTACGGTTGGACCAAGGATCTCCCTGTATGCAACGGCTGTGACGGAGATTGCCCCTAGTCATACAGAGTCTACCAAGAGGACCTTCTTGTTACCTAGGGTGCCCGGGTTCCTGCGACTTGGTGGAAATGTGTACCACATCACAAGCACAGTTACATGGATGGAGACACTCAGATAAGTAAAACTGTATCAATTCCTTCAATTACCCTATGAGTCTGAGACCAGGGTTGGCTTGTTGAGTAATAATGTCTCATATTTATACCCATGTCTGTGTCGTTCCAGCGATTACTAGTCTTCTATGGGAGTTAACACGAGGCCGAGATTCCCGCCTCCATATGTTGGTACTGTGGCATTGAATTGAAACAGGTTTACGATTTGGGCTACAAATATTAAACATTTATAAACAATGTTTCTATTTGTTACCAAATCAAACCTGTTTCAATTTGATTGGCCCTCCCTCCGTCCCCTCATGCCGGCCTTAAACACTACAGGTCTCGGTAATTATAATGAGAATAGAGGACGAGTATGGTTTTGGACTAAGCCTATATAGTAATCCTGCTGGAATGAGGTGGGAGAGTTCTCCTAGGGGCGGACAACTCTCCGCTAGGGGAGCTAACTTTTAGTTTTAAACTTCCGTTTTCTACGTTGTATCATCTTCCTGACGGAGATTAATGGCATTGAATTGAAACAGGTTTGATTTGGTAACAAATAGAAACATTGTTTATAAATGTTTAATATTTGGATTACGGTGTGGGGTCATTATTATGCCCCCCCCCCTGAGGGGGGGCATATAGCGATCGCTTTGTCCGTCTGTCCATCCGTCCGTCCGTCTGTCTGTCTGTCCGTCCGAATTTCTTGTCCACGCAATATCTCGGTTAATATTTGATGGACAGAATTGAAACTTGCATGGAATGTGGCCAGTGCCTCATAGTTGTGCAGCGTAAAGTTTTTTCCGAGTTCCGGTATCATTTTCTAGAGTTATAGCCCTTTCTCTGAAGTCTCTGTGAATGGGACTTGTCCGGGTTGGATCTTGGTTAATATTGTATGGACAATTATGAAATTTGCAGGATATTTGGTCAGTGCCCCATAGTTGTGCAGCATGAAGTTTCTCCGCATTTCGCTTAGATTTTCAAGAGTTATGGCCCTTTGTTCCTGAAATCTCTGTGAATTGGGATTTGTCCGGGCTGGATCTCCGTTAATATTGTATGGACAATTATGAAATTTGCAGGATATGTGGTCAGTGCCTCGTAGTTGTGCAGCGTTAAGTTTCTCCGCGTTTCACGTATAGTTTCAAGAGTTATGGCCATTTTTTCTTCAAATTTTTGTGAATTGGGACTTGTCCGGGCAGGATCTCGGTTAATATTGTATGGACAATTATGAAATTTGCAGGATATGTGGTCAGTGCCCTGTAGTTGTGCAGCGTGAAGTTTCTCCGCGTTTCGCTTATATTTTCAAGAGTTATGGCCCTTTTTTCTTCAAATCTGTGTGAATTGGGATTTGTAGGGCTGGATCTCGGTTAATATTGTATGAACAAGTATGAAATACACATGATATGTGGTCAGTGACCCATAGGTGTGTAGCGTGAAGTTTCTCTGTTTTCGGTTATATTTTCAAGAGTTATGGCCCTTTGTTTTAAACCTGAGTGAATGGGATATATTTATTTGTCCAAGCTGGATCTCAGTCCATAACTGATTTGAACCAGGAAAATGGCTATATTATATGTTATTCTACATTCCAAAACAGACCACATAGGTCCTGAAGTATGAAATTGCCCCAAAAACAGTGAATTGGGTGCAAAATTCAAAGTTCACTGATCGCTTCATAATTTCACCACAATATACTCCCAAGGAATGTAGGTCTCATAACCAGGTCACATTTTCGGATTTGGCGAAAGCCCTGGCGACCATCTTGCATCAAAACATTGTATTATCACTTGTTGGTCGATACTTTGAATATGTATTATGCGAGGCATGGCAAAAAAATTGACTGAAATAGAATTTTCATAATCATGAAGGCCTCCACCGACCAATACAGAACAGAACAATGGCGGGGCAGTGTCGGATTAAAGCGGAAGGGGGGGCATACAATTGAGCAATCTCTGATTGCTTCCTTCCTGTGTTATTGTATGTCAACTTCAACACTTCAACCATTTGGCATTTGCATTAAGTTCAGGCATCTCCTTCACCACCTATTAGGTACGGAATTCCCAATACTCTATCCTGACTGAATTTAGTTTGGGAAGAGCATTATTTATATACATGTGCATAGATCTGCTAAAACAATGAATGGCTCAGAATTGATTTTGAGTACACCTTTATCTCTTTAAAATCTTTCATCTGTTATGTCCTCAGGCCATGTTGATAGTGCTCATCCGAAAATGTGAAGGCATGTAGATACGTATCATAGCCTATAGGCTCTAGTCCTAAATATGCCATAATCGCTTCATGTTTTTCCACTGGATTGTTCATGAAGGTGGTGTTCATCCCCAAGTATGAAGGAGTATATGTGGCCCAGCTCTCTGTTTATGCCTGCCGCATTGTTCAGAATCGGCGCACTGTACCCCTGGCTAATCGCGTAGCCGAGACCATCACCTTGCAAGCCATGGCTGAAATGCCTAACATTCAGGTGAGCTATGTTTACTACCTTCACTGCTGTAAATGATTCGTAATTGCCTGTGCTTGATTTCTTTTCAGTGATAATTATACAGTGTCCTGATGATAATTATACAGTGTCCTGATGAATGGGAAATATACATATGTCCTACTTCCATGTGTTTTTGGTTCTAAATGACCTATTTAGTGATATGTAGATGAGAATCTGTATAATTTGTTGCATCCCACCCCACTCCCCCTGTCATGTCTGTCTTGTAAAGGAGCATCTCGAACCACAGAAACTTGTTTCCATTCATATCTGATAATGCATCACATACCAAATTTATTCCCAAAGTTATTCTAACATCTTCTCAGCTCGTTGAAGGTTAACTGTGGTACTTTTGCAAGTTTATGTCTTATCTAAGATAATCTTCCAAGTTATAGAATTTATGCCCTGTTTCTTGTTTTACGACTTTAATTTAACAATTTCAATGTTATTAATGTTATTGTATTGCACAGTGCCACAAGCATATCAGAACATATATCAGAGCATACAACGTTATTATGGAACAATAAACCACGTCACAATGCAATATTTTAAAAAACTGTTCCATTCTCTAGGCAGACAGTGCAGGATACTCGAAGTATGATGTTGTTAACATAATCTCTGATGTCAAAAGGGGCAGTGCAGATTTCTCTCCCACTGTAGAAACTGCCTTTGAAGTCATTGAGACAGAATACGAGTGAAATGTTGGGCAAAAGTTTACTACGTTTTGTTATTCACAATATTATTGAATATGTGCTACAGTTACACATGTGCGACAGTTACACTTTGAGCTCAGAAGCCGTCCACTCAGAAAGTCTCTGATTGCCAATTCCAATGCAGCCATTAGGTTTACTTGAATCATTATGGTTTATGAAGTCAGTTGTTGTAACTTGTTGTACAATATTGTTGTGCTAATTACACATGTTGTACATGTAGATTGTGACCGAAAACCCAGAGTGCCTACAGTTTGGACAGTTACCATGGGGGAGTTGTAAAGGACTTCCACTAACCTTAGTGAACAGAGGCAAAGCCACTGTTCCTCTTAGACTGGCAATATCCACAGTAAGTCAACAAGTTCTCACTGTTTCAACTATGAAATATATTACTCGCATGATGTTCTCATGTATCAGATTGTCTTGTTCAGTTGTTTCTTACTAAAATAAGAAAATATGGTCATCTGATTGGAGTTATTGACTGTAGACAGCATGGACAAAACCATGTCGTCATATTCATATTTACAGTATTTGTACATTGACAATGACATGCCTTGGCAACAAGATTGATGAAAATTATTGCAATGTAGCAACTGAACTTCTTAATTATTTACCTTGCACTGTGTAATTCAGTGAGGAGGCTGAAATAACCTCAACCCAAGCTCAGCTTACCTTCGTTATACATGTTATATAACACTTGCATAAATAAAACAGAGAAATCGGCCTGGTTAGCAACTTGTCACAGTTCCAAACAGGAAAGTCTGAAGAAGGACCACAGGTCTACAAAATCTCCATTTTCAAATTTTGATGGTTGATACCTTGAAGTTATTTCCGTAATCTTCTAGATTGGTATCCCTTACAGAAAATTAAGATTGCAGAGAGATTGCAGAGAGATTGCGGAGTTAGCTTGCGGTAGCTTACAATGTTAGCTACCGATAAGATCCCATTTGAAACATTGGGAGCTTGCGCTAGCTCCCGATAAGGCCGGTAGGTTGGCTCCCGCAAGGTAGTGATAGCTCCCCGCAACCTAGCGCAAGCTTGCGCCAGCTCCCGATTGTAGCTCCCTGCGAGCTCGCGCCAGGTCCCCATTCCTGCTCCGTGCGAGCTTGTGCTAGCTCCCCGCGAGCTCGCGATACCTCCCCGCAAGCTCGCGATAGCTCACCGCAACCTTGCGCTAGCTCCCCGCAAGCTGCTACCTTGCCGGGAGCTACCGATAAGCTCCCATTTGAAACATTGCTAGTTTGCGGCTGTCCATGGTAGCCAGCGCTAGTTAACGAAGATCCAGAGTTGTATTACTGTTGTAGGGTTGCGCGAGCTAGCGGTAGGTGGCGCGGGCTAGCGGTAGGTGGCGCAAGCTAGTGGTAGGTTGCGCAAGCCAGCGACCTATCAAACTTGATCCACAAAATCGGTGACCCTGGTTCAGCCTACAATTTCACAAATTCATTATGTAGGTCAATATCAGAACAAAGACAGGGTGAGCATGCATGTACTATATACACCAGCTATTTGAATACATGCAGAACAAATTAGGGGAAAAGATCTGAATTTTGCAAAAAGGTAGATTAACTATCCAATAAAATTAAAAGTTTTATAGCTAATTGAGGTTAACCATGGGTTAACTGAATAATGACCATCCATTTAGTTTGCTTAAGAAATAGCCTAGTACTGGTATCAAGTGAATCCAAATTGAATTGCTATTCATCTTTAAGAAATAACATGAGGTGAGTTTCAGTGGATTATTAAATGCATTATATGCCTTATACTCTACACCAGGTCTAAGTTAGAAAATTCATAATTAAACCCTCTCCTACTCTCACTATGTTAATTCACTTCAGTCAAAACTCAGCTATGATTGCTTGATCATTTAAAAGAGCATGTACTTACCAGAAACTAATGAAACAACATGAAATGACTCTCTCTTATAGATACATCCATTGAACTGAGATGTATAACAGCTTCTCCCTCCAATTTTTCAAATGCTGACTGCATCACACACCATCCCTCCCCGTTCAAAAGTAGTCCATTTTCAGGGCAGGAAATACCAAGGATAAAAGGGCACTAATCCCATATCTAAAGAAAGTTTATCATTCACAAGAATGTGAAAACATAAGTAAATATCTGTAGCACTGCAGAGAACAGATTTGTTGGCCTTGTGTGGAAGGGAACTTTGGAATTTTATTATGTATTCCTACACACTGGTCACGAGACTGACCCAGATTTTCCAGATGTTGGTTTAAGGAAGGCCTATATAGCTGGACAGGAAAAGTAATGGTGTGGAATCTCAAGAATACAGAGACTATCAAATATCTCAAACTTGCGATAGCTCCCGCAAAGTTGCGCTACCTCTCGCGAGCTAGCAGGTTTGAAACTCTGCGATGATGGTAGGTAGCGCAAACTTGCGGTGAGTACTAGAAACAATCTATGATAGTGAGCGCGAGGTAGCGGGTATCTCACGCAAGCTAACGGGTAGCTCCCGCTGGCTCTCGCGATCTGCTGGTTAGCTCGCACTAGTTCGTGCAAGGTAGCGGATAGCTCGCGCAAGGTAGCGGATAGCTCGCGCAAGGTAGCGGATAGCTCGCACAAGTTAACATATGAGCCCGGGAGCTTAGCGGGAGCTCCCCGCAACCTTAAATTTCTATAAGGGATATGGTCACAAAATAAAATGTACCATTTATGCAAATTTCGAAGATTACGCTTCATTGTGAAATAAAAAAAATTATAAGATTTTTTGTGGGGATGATAGTGGTCCCCAAATCAACCCTGATGAAACCCTGTCGCTCCATTCACCTGTTTCACCAATATTGTGTTAACTAAATTTAGCACACACCTGATTTAACATGGAAGTGGGAGAGAGAAAATAAAGATCTGTGTCTTGTTGGAATTCAAGGATTCCAAACAAATTTCTATATTTATGGTAATTACCCTGCATAGTCATCATGGTAGTGCCTTTTTTCCTGATTTTATATTTTCTGATCAACTGCATGATATGATCAACTGCAAGAAAGAAAGGTTTTAACCATCAATTCCAATGCTTTCCTTTCACAGAACACCAGCTCTTGGCATTGTTTCTCATTTGAGCAGTCCCCCTCCAGTGATGTGTCGATCATATCACATTCAAGTCGTCCATCAACACCCGCCCTCAGCAAATCTGTGTTAAGCGTAACTCTGAAAGGTACTGAGGGCACCTGTCAGCCGTCCGTCTACTGTAAGGTGCCAGAGCGGCAATGTAGTATAGGTAAGTCTGTGTTAATTGTAACTCTGAACAGCAGTGATGGCACCAGTCAAGTCGTCAGTCACCCAGATCAGTATCTACCGGAGACAATGGAGTATGGGTTAGACTGTGTTAAACGTAACTTTGAACAGTAGTAGTCGTCCATCGTCGACATTAGTATCTACTGTAAGGTGCCAGAAAGACAATGAAGTATGGGTAAGTTTGTGTTAAATGTAACTCCGAACAGTAGTGATGGAACCAGCCAGTCACCCAGATCAATATCTACTGTAAGGTGCCAGAAAGACAAATGGAGTATGGATGCTAAATCTTTGAAACGTTGATATGAGACATTTAAGGTGGTTCATGCCTCAAACGACGTCGGCGACGTCATTACATTGGGTTATTTCCCCTGTAATAACTCTTCCAACGTCGTATATTGCCTTTTCTGATAAGAGATATGTTACCAAGGGAGGTACTGCCGTCGCAAATATTAGAAAACTATGGGGATAGGGTCACTCAAAGCATTTTATATAAAAAAGTAGATCGAAGACTCCCACTTTTTATTTGATTAATAAAAAGATCACATGGGTAAGCTGTGTTTAAAATATCAGCATAGGTCACCGGATGATATTCGATTTGGGAGAGGGTTTCGTAGTCTGAAAATGTAAATTCCAACGTCATTCAGTCCGATGAAATGCCTAATTCATATACAATTATTGCATTTATGTTCAACTTTCCCGTGTTTCTTAGACCCGTGGAAGTTTCTTTATATAAATAAACAGTACTTGTGGATATATATCCGTATACTTTGCCTTATTACGCAGAATTTTTTTCATGATTTCAGCAACATGGTGATATTCCCTGCTACGTACAAAAAAATCTAGATCGAAGACCATCAATTTTTTTTATGTTTTATTACTGGTTAACACCCCAGCTACCCACAACAAAAATATTAGGGTTGGTCACTGGACAAAGTTTTGAGGTATGAACCAGCTTAATAGTGGTTTTAAAACAAAAATTGAATCCGCCCAATATCACGCCTGTTTGGAAACGACAAAGACCCATGACCTGCTGACCCATGACATCAGAGGGTGATTACGATTGTTCGTACCGAGCCGATGTAGGGAATGTAACACCTACGACATCACAAAGCTAAAACGTAAATACTTAGTTAACGTCATGATGTCGTGCAATGCACGTCACAATAGGACAACCAAATAGTCAATATTATACATGGTCGATCAAAGTCTGAAATCTTTTTCTCCTAGAAAGAAATATCAGATTGTACTTTACACAGCTTCCCCGAGTGTGTTTTCAAGCAAAGTTTGCTGGGGGTATTTGGTAGATCCTTTAATATCATCAAACGAATACCATGCTGCATGTATCTCGGTTCCTAGAATTTTATGGATATTAATTGGCTAGTAGTTCAGAGACAGAAATATTTCCATCTGTCCCTGGATATCACACTGCAGTTCAGGGACAGAAATTCTTCCATCATTCCCTGGGTATCACAATGTAGTTCAGGCACAGACATGTACTAACCTCATTCCCTGGATGTCACACTGTAGTTCAGGAAAGGATATACTAACATCAGTCCCTGGATATCGCATTGTAGTTCAAGGACAGAAATACTTGCATCCATCGCTGAATAGCACACTCTAGTTCAGGGACAAAAATACCTCCATCAGTCCCTGGATATCCCACTGTAATTCAGGGACAGAAATAATTACATCTGTCCCTGGATATCACACTGTAGTTCAGGGACAGTCACACTGCAGTTAAGAGACCATTATCTTGGTCCCTGTATATAACACTGTAGTTCAGATACAAATATACTTAGGGCTGTTCCATTTAAAAAGATGTACCCCCCCAGGAAGGGGAACTTTGTAGACCCCAACCACCAATATATGCAAATTAATTCTCCTTGCCTCCACTAAGCACAGCAAATAAATGTCCAGTACAACCTGGGAGAGAAGCATTTTTTTTTTTTCATCATAGCAGCCCACCCACCCACATTTTTTATTTGGAAGGGAAAAGGTACCCACCCATATTTGCCAGCCAGCTATTGCGCGCGCACGGCTATTGTTCAAAATGTAAACATAAACAGTCCACGTGAGTATTCATTGATACAGGCCTATTGTCACACTTCCCGTTTGGATTTTCACAGGACCACGTGGTGTCACGATATACCGTTAATATTTTCATAGACATATTTGCAAGTGATTAGTATTTCGCCTTCGTTGAATACATATTGAATAAAATAATGTGTCACCTTCGAAGATTTGGCCATCCCAAGCCCTCCCGCCTCAACCATTCGCCAACAGATTTACAATCTCAGTCCGCCATTTTACCCTGAATTTTCAATGCCGAACAGAAAACCACGGAAATATCCGAAAGGAGTAAAGGGAGACCACTCGGCCCGTGCCCGTTTTTTGTTTTCAAGGGAGACTACTCCAAACAGCCGGAAGTCGTCAGAGCGCAACGAAGAATGTCGAGGACCGGATAAAGCTCGTTTTCCACGATTTTTCACATCAATTTCCATTAAAAAGGAATCGCTTTCCAAATAACAAAGTGCATATTGGTAAAAGAGGGCCCACCCATAGAAGCAATATTTTTACAGGCTCAAACAATCACCAAGAGAAGCAATTTATTACCTGGAACAGAAATACTTGCATCCATTGCTGAATAGCACACTGTAGTTCTGACAAAAATGTTTCCATCTGTCCCTGGATATCACACTGTAGTACAGGGACAGAAATGCTTCCAGCAGTCCCTAGATCTCGCACTGTAATTCACGGACAGAAATACATACATCGGCCCCTGGATATCGCACTGTAGCTCAGGGACCGAAATGCATACATCAGTCCCTGGATATGACACTGTAGCTAAGGCATAAATGAATACATCAGTCCCTGGATATCACACTATAGTTAAGGGATAAATGAATACATCAGTCCCTGGATATCACATGTAGTATCGGGGCAGAAATACTTACATTGATCCCTGGATATCACACTATAGTTCAAGGACAGAAATACTTACATTCCATTTGTTCACTGGATGCCGCACTTTAGTTCAGGGACAGAAATACTCCTGCCTCAAGTTCTTACATTGAACAGGGACCTGTTTACATTGTGTGGGTGTTTTTATCTCCTCAGCCAACTTCCCTCCTGAGGACATCCAGGCTAAAGTAGAGGTGGAGGTAGACACGCCCTCTGCCAAACTCCTTGTGGGTACGATTGGTCTACATGCATTAGCGGGGTCAGCCAAGCTACAGATACCCAGGAGTTTAGAGGTGAAGTATTCTTAGACAAGCAGACTTTTTATCATGTCTGTCATCCTGCACTGTGTACAGGGCTTGCAAATAAATGTATGATGCATGATGTGGTTGTCAGCATAGAAATATAACTTTATATAAAATATTGTGCAGCTGTCAACACTTTAATTATTGCCTTTAAATTTCTTGATTCCTTCCCCACTCCTGTCAATTAATTAATGAATAGCATCAACCTGAGCAATGAACAGTGCTTCCGAAATCCGAATGGGAAGCGGCCCTTAAACTACAATTTCAATCAATCAATGAACAGTGCTTCAGGTGAGGTCAATTATTTAGGACAAGTTTGATGCATTGTAGCTTTAGATTTGGGCACTGATATTTCCTGGCCATTGATATGTCCTGGACATTGATATTTTTGGGCACTGATATTTCCTGGGCATTGATATTTTTTGGGCATTTACATTTTCTGGGCATTGGTATTTTTTGGGCATTGATATTCCTGGGCTTTGATATTCCTGGGCAATCATATTCCTTAGCACGCCGGATTGGAATAAGTTTTTGTGATTTATTGAGCACTTGTGTTTGAGAGAAATCAATTTGTTGTATAAGTTTTAATGTGTGTATGATTTAATGTGTTGATGGATTACTAACTTATTAACTTGAATACTTAGAATTTTGTTTGATCATCGCTATATAGCTGAAATATTGCTGAACATGACGATAAACCTTAATTCTCTCTCTCTTTGTACTAATAAACGAATCTACCTATTTGATACTGTAAATCTCATCATTGTCAGGTTGTGCAGCTGAACTCAGCAGGAGAGACTGCCAGTACCCTCATCACACTGAGGAACTCGGGTAATATAGACATGCACCTCTCACTGGCAGCTGCTGACTATCAGGAGTACTTTAAAGTGGCATCATCTGATGTTACCATCAAACCTGGCCAAGGAGAGGAACTCTGGATCAGTTTCTGTCCCAGATCCCCACAACCGTTGACTCTACAAACGTAAGAAACCTACTAACATGTTGTAATTATGCTCCCCCCCCCCCCTCTACCTAGAGGGGGGGGGGGAGCATGCTCCACTGACTGACCTATGGGCCGTCATAGCTCAGTCAGTAGAGCATCAGCACGTTTAGCCGGGGTTGTGGGTTCAAATCCTGCTGATGAGCAATTTATTCTTTACTTAAATCTCTGCATATCTCAGCAATTTATTCTTTACTTAAATCTCTGCATATCTCAGATGTTAATAATTATTGATATGAATGATTTTTGAGAGAGAAAGAATAAATTGCTCATCAGCAGGATTCGAACCCACAACCTCGGCTAAACGCTCTGATGCTCTACTGACTGAGCTATGACGGCCCATAGGTCCTGTAGCTATTGCACCAATGGATTGTCTCATAGAATGTGGTGGTCAATATGTCCTACCAAATATCATTTCTTGATTATTGATAGCAGTCGGTGATGGCTATTTCAGATTATTACTGATTATTATGATTATTGGATCTGGACTGTGATGTCTGTTAGGTGATGTGTAATGTCTGTGATGTTTGTTGATTTCATTTGTGATGTTCTATTTCACATTATTACTGATCATTCAGTTTCTAATTTGAGGTATATTCCAGATGTCACTGGTTGTTGATTCTAGTCTACTTTGAGTTCTTGTTTTACATTATTACTGATGTATCTTGATTTGGTCTCTGATATCCTATTTCAGAATGTTACTGATGTTCTTAGAGCCAGATGGTCCAGTCTATGAGCTTCTATTACGTGGAACAGTCATTCAGCCAGCCCAGCCTTCAGTGGAACTTCTATGTAGCAAACAATTCTTGTCATTTGGTGGCACGAGCATTGGCAAGTCTGTGTAAGTGTTAATACATTATTACCCCTCAGCCCATAGGGCTGTGGGGTCTTGTCGTTGCCATGTACGTACGTCCGTCCGTCCTAGCGTCCGTCCGTCCGTCAACATTTTCTTGTCCGCTAAATATCTTCAGATCTATGAAGTCGGGCCTGACCAAACTTTGGTGAGAGCTTCCTGAATGTTGACAGATGAAATGATTAGATTTTCAGATGGCTATGATTTTTAATTATTTTTTTTATTACCCCTCAGCCCATAGGGCTGTGGGGTCTTGTCGTTGCCATGTACGTACGTCCGTCCGTCCTAGCGTCCGTCCGTCCGTCCGTCCGTCCGTCCGTCAACATTTCTTGTCCGCTAAATATCTGCAGATCTATGAAGTCGGGCCTGACCAAACTTTGGTGAGAGCTTCCTGAATGTTGACAGATGAAATGATTAGATTTTCAGATGGCTATGATGATGTCATGATTTTTAATTATTTTTTTTATTATTTATTGATGGCGTAGCTTTTGCACTGTTATCTATGCCCATCAACATGTTCTTGTCCGCTGAATATCTGCAGATCTATGAAGTCGGGCCTGACCAAACTTTGGTGAGAGCTTCCTGAATGTTGACAGATGAAATGATTAGATTTTCAGATGGCTATGATGATGTCATGATTTAAAAAAAAAAAAATTATTATTTATTGATGGCTTAGCTTCTGCACTGTTATCTATGCCCATCAACATGTTCTTGTCCGCTGAATATCTGCAGATCTATCAAGTTGGGCCTGACCAAACTTTGGTGAGAGCTTCCTGAATGTTGACAGATGAAATGATTAGATTTTCAGATGGCTATGATAATTTCATGATTTTTTATTTTTTTAAATTTTTTAATTTATTGATGGCTTAGGCCTTTTTTTTTTTATTGATTGGTTTACGGATCCGCCGACCTTCATTTTGCCAAAAGTGAAATAAAAATAAAATTGGATTTTCGATTTTTTTTTTATTTCTGTCGTATCCGCCGATGTGTCACATTTGCTGACCTCTCTGTCGGAAGAATAAAAACATAAAATTCGCAATATTGGTCTCATTTTAATACTTGCTGTGCGTAAAACATCTTATATAAATTCTTCACGCACGAGTTCAACACTCTGCAGACATCTTGGTCTTGGAGGCGGGTTACTTCCCTTGGTTACAGTGGTGGTGGTTTCCGACTTCCATGTTACCTTCGGCTGTAGTGACATCATTTCAACGGCGCAGTGTTTGAAGCCAAGATGGCGGGTTCGGCCTCGCGGTGGTTTTCACTGACTCTTAGACAGGACGCGACCGTCCTTTTCAAGGGCTTTGTCGGTCCAGTAACTGCTGGGACGGTGGGGGACTTGGTCTTGAAGGAGATCAGTGATAACTGACGACATATCTGCCGGCCTGTCTGTCCAAAATAACAGCAGGAAACATGACTTGTCCTGTCAACACCCCTATTGAAGTGTTGGTTTCACGCAAAGCGACTGATATTGTCGCTTGGTTGAAGGAAACGTCCGTCATTGATCTTTTGGTAAATGTCTTGTAATTATTACACTGGCTATTACCTGGATTTGACATATCATTTTTTTTTTTTACCGCCCTCTCGTGTCTAAGAAGTTTGTCAGAAAGTAAAAATAAATAAAGTGTGGAGGCTTGATTTTATTTTTATTTTTTTTCCATCCTCCACCTGGACATTTTTGCCAGAAAAATCCGTAAACCAATTAATAAAAAAAAAAAGGCCTTAGCTTTTGCACTGTTACCTATGCCCATCGGGAACCCTTGGTTGCATGTTTCGTTGTGAATTTTGAAGGTTCCCTGATACAAGAAAGCCTGGTCCATTCATGATTCTCATTGAATGAAGGACAACATTTTTCTTAAATTTTGCTATTAAATCATTCTATTCTACATCATATGATTTATTCTAAAACTTTTGCATGAACCATATTTGTGTCCACACATTTAACTGGTACAACATTATGCTTCAGTTTTTGTCACCAAACATGTTACTGTACGTTGGAAATTATGTAAAACGAGTGATTAGGAGAGCCCATTTTTAGCCTGACTGTGTGCAATTTTGAATCAGTTTGCAAAGAGCCTGTGATCAGTCACAAAACAGAGGTTTATTAACATGAAATTCAATACCCAGCCATGCAATCGGATCGATATTGAGGCTTCCAGAAGCTTTTTCTTGGAGTATTTCCTTCAGAAATCCTTTCAAATTGAACAACAACAACACTTTCGTTTTTTGTTTCATTTGAGTTTTGGGTGCCCATATGTTTTCCAAAACTAAACTGGCTCTAGATGCAGCCCTGATCCTACTTGACTAAAAAAAAACAGGCTGAGGGGTCCACGCACCTTTTAGGTGCTTGCCTGCAATTCATGTTCCTCTGTTATCTTGTGATTATAACTACTCTTCTACTGTTACTTACTAACAAGCATAGGATAATAATTAGTGATTTGTATATGGGTCGTCTTTTTCTGCAGTATTGGTAAAATCAACATAACCCTATCCAGTGATTATATCCTGCAGCTATAGCTTCATGCTAGACTATGAAACTTAAAATTGAGTATCCGTCCTTGTAGTTCACAAAAGATGACACTCATACATAAGGCTGAAGAGAGTGTTAAATTCAAACTGGAGATCAGATCAGAAAACCCCAACGATTTCCAGGTAAGATGCATAATAAGTCTAATCATAAAAGTGGAATTGTTGCTAAACCCAGGAATTGATGACAGCATAGAATAATTAATTAGGCATTAAGTTCATGAATTCATCTTCATTTACTCTTACTCGTCCATGTAATCACTGCTGAATGCCTTTGTCAAGTCATGATCAATTTGAAAGGATATTAAAAAACATTTTATGATTTTGAGGCTGGAATCCAATGCAGTTGCTGTGTCACTACATTAAATTATATCGGCACCTGATTATAAATGCTGACAATGATCATCTCCAAGTTGAAACCTATTTTATTTTTTTTGGCAGATAAAAAGTGGACTTGGCTCGTCTGAGCGAATATCCAATGTGAAAGAGATCATTATCAAGCCTGAGGAGGAGTTCCCTGTTCATGTTACGTGTTCTCCGAGCACTTTCGCCCAGGTCGGTGGTAAACTGCTCATCAAGCAGGCCGGTTGTTTGAGGAAGTACACGGTATGTTAAAAATTACAGATACAAGTGGTAACCCATACACTGTCTTATTCTTTATATTGCAAAACCATGCAGTGTTTAGCTTTCCCCTCTGCACAGGGCTTGACATTGAAAATGAAATGAAAACATTGAAAATGAAATGAAAACATAGAAAATGAAATGAAAACATTGAAAATGAAATGTTTATTTCTAGGCCTTGAAAATCAGCATTTTTGCCCAAAGGGCCTTGAAAAGCCTCAAAATTCGCTGGAGGCAAATCTTAATGACAGATTAGGCTAAAAAAATTTGAGTAAATGGTTCTCAGGCACCGCCGCGTCGGTTTCAAACGTGCGCGTCGCGTCTTTTTTTATTCCAGTTTTGTAGGCCTTTTTGGGTTCTGCGTAGCAGAAGCCATTATAGTCTATGTGCTGAATGGTCTCAGATTATAAATGAGGCTCCCAATGATGGTATGCGTCTATAACTTTGTCACAATTTGTGTCCCTGAGCGCCAAGAAATAGTTCGTTTTCACCCTTTGAAAAGTAACTTTGGCGTTACTTTTGCCCTCACCAAATATATGTAATAGTGTTTTTATGTGAATGGAATCATTGTCTGAACTATTCATGTGTTTATCTTGTGAAATAGTAGATAGTTTGGTATAAATTTAAAATAGCCAGGTTGAGGAGTATGTCAATGTACGGTGAGGGTTGCTATGGTACTATATGATTGCAGGCTTTAAAATTTGGAGAGAACGATCGTTCGGTTCGCCTGGCGGTTACGCAAAACGAAAGACGCATAGCCAATTATTCGTTAGCCTAAACAATGGCCCAAACTCTGTGTCATAATGACATAATTTTAATAAATTCCTGTTGTAACCTGAAAATCATTTCCGATCGAAGCGTGGGCTGTACTGACCAGAGTTTCGATGTTAACTTCACACACAAGAGCCCCAGTCAATGGGGAGATAATTGAACGCGAAACTTATGTGCGCTTTGATACACTCTCGGATAATATACAGCCCAGGTGTATATAGTGCTTTGTGGGATTATATGAACAGGGTAAAATCTCTCAACTTTCACTTACCTGACTGCAATGTGTGTCCTGGTTATGGGGCCCCAACCAATACCATACGTGTGCGAACCTGCGTGATGCCGAGAGCCGAAACGAAAGTGAATGGCAGAGAAACTTTACGTTCTACTGTTTTAAGATTAAAACATGTATATGGGAATTTAATTTGAGATAATATTCAGAAATAGAGGTCACAATTCCAATGATAGAAGTCTGCCAGTCACACAAAATTGGACTCTTTACGCAACACGTGATAATGACGAAAATTGGTCGCCGGGTAATGATTTTTTTTGACCAGCTGCATCGGCAAGGCCACCGGAAGCCGCTGAGATGGGCTAGATTAGGGCCGGCTATGGAAACGAGATTATTATTACATACAAAATCAAAAAGTCGGCGTGTATAGCAACAGCAAGTTTTATTGAATGAACTCCAGTCAAAAACCAATGCCTAGCCACAACAAAACTCATTTGGCATAACCTATCTGCGTAACCTATTTGCATATGCAGTTCAGAAATGGGGGAACAAACTATAGGTTACCTAGGGTCAATTTCACATAACCTATTTTCAGGTTAAGTAAATTTTTCAAATTTTAGGGCCTGTGATTGGGTAGTAAATTTATTCATTTGCCATTGCTATACCCATATATACGAATGTATTATTTGGCGGATGTAAACGCATAATTGTGACAGAAAAAAAAATCAGTATGCATTAGTCATTTTTGTGTTCCCGGGTCATTTACCCGACAACTCGAGTGTGAAAAGAAAAAGAAATAAATAAATGCCAAACTAACAGATACTGACAAAATTATAGTGGTATATATTTGTCTTTTCTTCATAAACATTCCATGAAAATATTTCTCAGCCAGAATGAGATCATTCTTTTGAAACTGCTGATCGCACGTGGAACAAGCGGCTTGACTCAATCTAGCGGAGAACTTACTTTAGCTGCGAAAACTGACCTCTGGCGTAGTGGATTTATGGGAGTGGAAACGAAAATGTCGCACAAGTTTGTTTACTTATTTGTTCTACTTTTTTGTGTTTTGTACTCTGTCCCAAATGGGATGCTCAGTACATAATAAAGAATCTTATCTTATCATGCGCACAATTAATTTTCGGCGGAACCAATCTCGCATTCGTGTACTTCCGTATTGGCGGAAATTAGCCCCGTTGTTGAGTTATGGGGATAGATTGCTATTATTCAACTAAACATAGAAATAGTTTTGTATAATTTGAATGAATTATGTTCTTATCGTTAAAATTAACTGAATTTCACAGTAAAATGCGACCGGATCCCTCGATTGTCAAAGGCACTATTTCGTAGCCGGCTCACTGCGTGATCGTCATACGCTCCCCATCGGTGGAGATTTGTGCATTCTATGTGAGAGGCTCGTTCCGCCAAGACACGATCCTTTAAAGAGGCATCAAAACATCAGAGTGAAATGAAAAATAAATAAAAATGAATGAAAATGTTGCAGCAACAGTCCAGGCTTGCAAAATATGGAAGTTAAATAATGCATAGAAACTAGTTTTATTTGTGAATCCTATCATTGGAAGACCTTATCATTTTAAAGCAACTGAACATTTGCGTACATAAGGCAGAACCCTCCAAAGCCTTAAGGCTCTAGTTTTTATTTTCCCGAAATTATGAATCAGGGGACGTAACTCCTATGTAAATTGCAAAAAAGGGAGATAATTATGTCTGCCCCGGATTGGGGCTTTTCCATTCATGTTCACTGGAGCGGTTGTGTCGCCAGTCGCCCAGGTTTACACCAACCAAATTTGTTTAAAATGTCCCAGCGGCGAGTGGACTGACAGGGAAATGTCGTAATGGAAAGCGCTGATGATGCTGGACAACGAGATTTGTGCGAGATTTAACCAAGAAACTCTGGCTGTGATAGGTAAATTTAGGGTAAGGGGGCGTGGCATTCCTATCACAGCCGAGATCGCACCTAGGTTAAATTTTAGCGATAAAAATTTGACTGGCGAAGAGCAACTTTTCGCTGACGAAAATAACGAAACGGGAGAGAAAAAATATGCCAATTTGATACAGTTTGACCGACCTGAGCTTCTTTCACCATGTACCATCTCTAATGACTGTTTGGGACTCCAAAAAATTAGTGACGACGAAGAAAACACAATAAACGCTCGATTTCGATGTTTACCGCCATTTCTTCAGATTACAGCTCAACGAGACTTGACCGCGCGTGCGCACTAGTATCGTGACCTTTCTGATCTGACTATGGTGAAATGGACGAGTCACGTGGTCAGAAAGGTCAATCGCGTTGGAAATCTCGTTTCTCAAAGAGACTGAAAATGGCGGCAACTTGACGAGTTAGATGACAAAATTAGAGTTTGGAAGAAGATTTCGTCTAACGGAATGAGTCATTAGTTGATTATCAAAGTTCTGGAGATGCCAAATCATATTATTTATTCGATAAAATGCTTTTCGTGCCTTTGTCTCAATTCCCCACGCCGTGTGCAGTTGAAGATCTCGAGCGACTGACGTCTTATTTATTTTTTTCCTTTTCGGTCTGTATATGTGATTCGGGCTAAAGGGGTCAGCAACAACAATAATAAAAAAAAAAAATAGACCCCTTAGCCGATGTTTTCGGGCTATGCGAGATTCAAATTCTTTGAGCAAAATGCCGGAGTATATATCCGTGGCGGAGAACAAGTTGCTGGTACCATGGACTATAATAGAGACTGCCGATACAGGAAGAGTGGAGCAACTTATACGATCAACAATAGCGAGTGAACACACAAATGTTCCGGATGACTTGAATCCATTCTTGAATGGTGATGCTTCTTACGAAGTTTCGATCAACAACAACAACTCCCACAAATTTCAGAAAGTGACGAAGAACCTCGTGGTATCGCAACTGGTTCTCATGTACTGGTGCTACTTCAGAATTACAAGATACAAGAGATACAAATATTTATTTAAAGTCGAACCTGGTACAAAAATATAAACATTAGCACAGATGGCTATTTGTCGACTATAAAACAAGGTAATAAAACAATATACATGTATAATAATCAATTATTTTGATTGAATTGAATGGAAACCACCGAATAAGGAGGCTACGACAAAACCCCAGAATACAGTGAATGTCCATGTTCGATGTAATTCATGAATTGAGATTCAATGGTACAGCTATGGAGAAAAAATGATTTTAATACAATTCAAAGATGACAAAATAGTATTTTATTTTCTTGCATGGGAAATCAGTTTACATGAAAGATATTCACATACTAATATATTCTGGTGTTCGTCTTTTTCAATATTCAAATACATATTGTTGAGGTGGTTTGACATCATTGAATCCTGAGAAATTTTGAGGAGTGATATCCTGTACTGTAGCCTGAATATCTTGCTCTCAAAATAAGCTCCAGATGTGACATTCAGTTGGCTGTCTGTCCTTAAAGAATTTCTCGAGCTGCTTCGTCATCTGGAGTCTGTGCTCTACCCTTGTGTGTTGCAACATGCTACTCAGGATTGCAGGTATTCCTTCACTACATGTGGAAACAAGGAGATAGTACATTCAAGAAACCCATACAAAATGTCTAAAAAAAACGCCTGCCCGCCTCGGTTTTTCAAAAAAATTGCCAGTGAACCGTTTTATTAATTTTGTTTAGCCTTAGCCTTTTAAACTAAACACCAGACAGAAACACTGGGTGGCAATGACTCGCGTAAGACTCGCGAAATGTAAATGACAAAAGATCTGCTTCGAGTTCTATTGTAAGTCCATTGTCCATGATATTACCTTTTCATATGGGAGGTCTTACGCCAATGCCTTGCCCACCAGGTCATCAAACATATTCCACATCATGGACCTTGCCCTAGTTCCTCAATAATCGCATTTGAGGCCTTAAGAAATTGATAAAACAAAGTAACATGGATTCATTCCAAGTTACCTGAAAATGTTTTGTGTACAATACTCGCGGAGGATGAATACCCACAAACTTGCTTATTATCCTTATTATCCAAGTCCATAAAAAGAAAGTACCATTGGTTTGGTATTTTCAGTTGATAATTTTTAAAGCATGGGAGCCATGTTCGCCAACCGTGCAGTAGTCACTGATCTTTTGTGAAGTTACATCCATGTGCCTGTTAGAGCTACACTCACTCTGTCCAAATATCTCACTTGTAACTTTTTCTCTTCTTGGGTCCCAAGAAAGAGTGAACTATGTTTAGGAGTTAATGACCGCCTTAGTGAATATTATCGTGTAATAATTTTTCGATGTTTAGTTTTAGACCGTCGATCAAAAAACCAATGATGAGGTCTAAAACTAAACATCGAAAAATTATTACACCATAATATTCACTAAGAAGGTCATTAACTCCATTCTAACATGCACAATGATAAATACTTCATTTCATAAGCGGAATGGCAAATTTTCTGCAAACTGTCTCCGCCCACTGCGCAGTGAAGGAACCAATCGTCGCTCAGCTTTTTGGCACTGCGTCACAAGAATGAGACGTCACCAGTTCGGCACGTGAATGTAACAGATCACAACAAACAAATGAAGATTATCGTGTCTGGACCAATCAGCGCACGGCTATAACGTGGAGCATGTTAAAATTGCTGATCACTGATCCTGTGTTTGTTTTGGGGGGGTTTGATTTATTAGCAAGTCTGATTATTTTGATTATTAGGTGCCATTAAGTGGTTATGGGGGCACCAGTCAGCTAGTGTTACAGGATTTAGCCGACACCACGAAGGGGGGAAGTTACTACAGAAACATTGGAGAACTGCACCTGGGTAAAAACAACATCCAGGAGATAACTGTGTGGAATATTGGAACTAGAGCTGCATTTGTCAAGGCTTTATGTCTGTCAGGTAAATACTCAGCAGGTGTCAACAAGGAAAGAAACATTTCATGTAGCTAGAGGTTTCCAATATTGGATTGAATTGCTTGTTGTCACCTAAAACATTCATGAAAATCTTGGACTTTAAACTCCGAGACTAAATATGATTATCAAATTTGGTATTAATTGGAGCATTTCCACAAAGTAGATGCTCTTATGTTTTCCTGAGAAACAGCTCCACCGGATACGCTGCCGCGACTTTAAAATTAATGTGAATCTCTGAAACGGGTAAAGATTTTCGGGTCAGGCATTGTGTGATATCTTCTTAGGCCTTGGAAATCAATCTGGTTTTGTTTTGACAGCCACTGTTCAAGTGGCGCTGTAGTCGGATCATAGGTAAACCTTTTTCTCATGATTTCATGGGAACTGTTTATTTCATTTCTATCATATTTGACTATAATGATCATGAAGGATAGACAAAAAGGTTTCATTGTTGCTGGTCTAACTATAAAGGCATGGGTTTTTTTTGCGTCCCCAAAAAAGACGTTTTCCGTGAAATAGAAATTTCCCAGTGTGATTGGAGAAAGTTTGCTTTTGCCATTGGCCAAGTTCTCACGAGCAGACTATCCACCATCCTCATGACTGTATCGATCAATCTGTTAGGATCAATCTGTTAGGATCGATACACTGGCTTGGTTAGTTATCCATAGCAGTTGTGGATATAAATAGATCAATATGAGGTTTTCTCTAAATCAGCCCAATCACTGAACGCGATAAACTAGTTGATTAGGCCAATCCGCTGTGAGTTATAACAGATTTGAATGTCATCGCGGGCCAATCTGCTTTGATGTCCATATGAAATCGACATCCGAAGTCAAAGCAAAAACCACAGGCTTGGGATATTGACATGCTAATTCAAAACATGATGATTTTAGAGATATTCAGTCGCACACGTTCAAATATCCTGTTGCTTGTGATTACATGCGCTCGTGTGCGCCGGGCTTTAGTAATTCATGGAGGTAAGATTTTTCTGAATTCTTAAATTTTATAACAGTGATTCTTGTGGAGCAGACAATTTGTAAGACCGCTAGACCTGCTGGCATATACATGTGACAGTGGTGGTACTGGCAACTAAATATCTATAAATCTAGGCTGCATCAGCCTCTGCTTATACATATAACTAAATTGCAGGCAGAGAAAATATGCTATTAGTATTGAGTGATATGCTATCAGAAATTGCGAGGACCCCAGAGTGTGAATTGATGGTAGTTTTGGTCAAATTGAATTTGATAAAAAAATTTAAAACACAGGTCCGCATATTGTATGCCTTGACCATGAGAGTCCTGATATGTTAAGTAGTTGACTCATTACTGCACTTGATACAAGGGGCCTACTTGTCTACAAAGTAAACACAGTTCACTTCTATAATCAGTGTCGCTTCTCTAATATTGACATTGTAATTATGTCTCCCCCAACTATGTTTGGGGGAGACATTGGGGGGAGACATTTAGTGTTTGTGCTGTCTGTCTGTCTGTCTGTCAGTCTGGATGTCTGGATGGATGTCTGTCCGTCCCCTTGCCTTGTCTGCAAGATATCTTGAGAACTACTGGATGGAATTTCACCAAACTTGGATGGAAGCTTCATTGGGATAGCCCCCTCATTTGATTAGGTTTTGGTGTATGTGCGTGCATTCATCCGTGTCCGGTGTCCGTTCGTCCGTCCATCTACTTGTACATGTATATACAGGCCTTGTCTGCAAGATATCTTGAGAACTACTGGACGGAATTTCACCCCACTTGGATGGAAGCTTTAGTGGGATAGCCCCCTCATTTGATTAGATTTTGGTGTGTGTGCGTGCATTCATCCATGTCCGGTGTCCGTCCGTCCGTCCATCTACTTGTACATGTATATACAGGGCTTGTCTGCAAGATATCTGGAGAACTACTGGATGGAATTTCACCAAACTTGGATGGAAGCTTCATTGGGATAGCCCCTCATTTGATTAGGTTTTGGTGTATGTGGGTTCATTCATCCGTGTCCGGTGTCCGTCCGTCCGTCCATCTACTTATACATGTATATACAGGGCTTGTCTGCAAGATATCTGGAGAACTACTAGATGGAATTTCACCAAACTTGGATGAAAGCTTCATTGGGATAGCCCCCTCATTTGACTAGGTTTTGGTTTGTGTGCATGCGTTCATCCGTGTCCGGTGTCCGTCCGTCCGTCCATCTACTTGTACATGTATATACAGGCCTTGTCTGCAAGATATCTTGAGAACTACTGAACGGAATTTCACCACACTTGGATGGAAGCTTCAGTGGGATAGCCCCCCTCATTTGATTATGTTTTGGTGTGTGTGCGTGCATTCGTCCATGTCCGGTGTCTGTCCGTCCGTCCATCTACTTGTACATGTATATACAGGGCTTGTCTGCAAGATATCTGGAGAACTACTGGACAGAATTTTCACCAAACTTGGATGGAAGCTTCATTGGGATAGCCCCCTCATTTGATTAGGTTTTGGTGTATGTGCGTGCATTCATCCGTGTCCGGTGTCCGTCTGTCCATCCATCTACTTGTACATGTATGTACAGGCCTTGTCTGCAAGATATCTTGAGAACTACTGGACGGAATCTCACTCCCCTTGGATAGAAGCTATAGTGGGATAGCCCCCTCATTTGATTAGGTTTTGGTGTGTGTGCGTGCATTCATCCATGTCCGGTGTCCGTCCGTCCGTCTACTTGTACATGTATATACAGGGCTTGTCTGCAAGATATCTGGAGAACTACTGAACAGAATTTCACCAAACTTGGATGGAAGCTTCATTAGGATAGCCCCCTCATTTGACTAGGTTTTGGTGTGTGTGCCTGCATTCGTCCGTCCGTCCGTCCGGTGTCCGTCCGTCCGCCCATCTGCTTGTACATGTATATACAGGCTTTGTCTGCAAGATACCTTGAGAACTATTGGATGGAATTTCACCAAACTTGGATGGAAGCTTCATTGGGATAGCCCCCGCATTTGATCAGGTTTTAGTGTATGTGTGCATGCATTCATCCGTGTCCGATGTCCGTCCAACCGTTCATCTACTTGTACATGTATATACAATGAAAATCGCTTCTTTGTAATTAATATTTTTAGATACGCAGCTTTGTTTAAGATACTTATTGCTACATTCATTTTATAGCACTTTCCCTTAAATTATGTGCCCATTCAAGGCAAGGTGGGAGGTTGGGGGAGACGTATGTTTTTGCCCCAAAAAACAACCAGCATAGGCTTCATGCCGGAGCGGCAACTCAAGGGTCAAAGCGGAACCTCTAGTTGAATCTGTTCTCCAGTGGCTGTGAAGTCCTGTGCATGGCTACTATCATAACAAGTTCAGTGATATCTGTCATTTGTTGAATCTTATGCTTTGGATATGCAATGCATAAGTATTAACAAGCATAAACAAGCCCACAGAGACATTTTTGGCGATATTGCAGAGAAAATTCATCATATCACAATGAAACTTTACACAGTATAAGAACTCAATTCCAGACATTTTATTACTAATTATCAAGCAAATCCTTCCAGTATAGTTGTCAATAAATCGCGATCGCGATAAAAATTAGATCGGAGATTTGTGGGTTAGCATTGCTGTCTGTTCATATGTTCATAAGTTCTTGTTTAGACGAGGTAAAAAAAATTAGGTTTTTGAAGTGCAACTTATGCTGTTTTGCTAAATTTTATATGGTATGTCCCTCTTGAGATATTTTTATATCTAAATTTAGTAAAATAGTGTTGTGTTCTGGTGCATTTTGATGGGATATTATGACTTCAAAGATAATTTGATGACATCAAACCAAACTCATTTTCTTCTGTTATATTTTGTCTGAGTGTTTCTGGCGGGTGGTTGGATGGGCACGGGTTCCTTCAATGCATTTTGCTGAGAAGCAACAGGAACTTGATAATGTGATGTCTAGCACTGTAATATCACTTGTCTTTATTGCACCATGTAAGCATCCTGTCTGTGTCTTGTGTGCTGTCCTCTGTGTTTTATAGGGTGGATTGAGGGTGTCTGGTTCCATTCTGCTTCAAAGATTTCTTCTTTGAAGTAGCAGGAACGCAACTTCGCTGGGTGGTGCTTAGTTGGTTCATCGCGATATAGCTGAAATATTGTTGATAGCGACGTTAAATTCTATCCCCACCCTCGGTCAGATCCCAAGAGCAATGGTCATGCCTAACAGGCGATGGACCCAAATTGGGGAGATCTAAAGCCCTGTGCATACCAACTTTTGTTTTACACATGTATTCGTGGGAAATGCTCTTCTCAGTGTTTCACACGAGCTTTCATTTGTTTATTTTGTAATGTTCCAGAAAATACCTTTTTTTTCAATGACTGGTTGCTTTTTTACCCCTCGGCCAACTTTGGCCTAGGGGTATTGTCGTCATGTACGGCTGTCCGTCCGTCCGTACGTCTGTACCGTCTGTACGTCTGTTACCGCGATATCTACAGAACCGTTTCATGCATGGCAACCAAACTTGTTACATCTATTTATCTTCACGTAAATCAGAAGCCTATCGAAAATGAGTCATCTCGGACAATATTTTGTAGAGTTATGCCCCTTTTTACAAATAAAAATCCATTTATGATTTGTTATTGTGATAATTTCAGAACCGTTCCATATACAACATCCTAACGTGATACAGTTGTTTCCCTTGACCTGAACTAGATGCCTATCGAAAATGAGTCGTGTCAGAAAGTATTTTGCAGAGTTATGCCCCTTGTCTAATAAAATCCACTAATTCCTATGTTAAGTTTGCATATAATTTCTATATCATGTTTGTATACTATCACATTTATTTATTGATTGGATGACTGATTTATTGATTTATTCTCTTACACAATGCGAAGAATGCCTGCAAATCTGTTTTGAAAATGACACTAGATGCCTATCGAAAATGAGTCGTGTCAGAAAGTATTTTGCAGAGTTATGCCCCTTGTCTAACAAAATCCACTAATTCCTATGTTAAGTTTGCATATTATTATGCCCCCCCTCTAACTAGAGGGGGGGCATATAGCGATCGCTTTGTCCGTCCGTCCGTCCGTCTGTCTGTCCGTCCGTCTGTCCGAATTTCTTGTCCGAGCAATATCTCGGTTAATATTTGATGGACAGGATTGAAACTTGCATGGAATGTGGCTAGTGCCTCGTAGTTGTGCAGCGTGGAGTTTTTTCCGAGTTCCGGTATAATTTTCAAGAGTTATGGCCCTTTTTCTGAAATCTCTGTGAATGGGACTTGTCCGGGCTGGATCTTGGTTAATATTGTATGGACAAGTATGAAATTTGCATGATATGTGGTCAGTGCCCCACAGTTGTGCAGCGTAAAGTTTCTTCACGTTTCGCTTATATTTTCAAGAGTTATGGCCCTTTGTTCCTGAATTCTTCGTGAATTGGGACTTGTCCGGGCTGGATCTCGGTTAATATTGTATGGACAACTATGAAATTTGCAGGATATGTTGTCAGTGCCCTGTAGTTGTGCAGCGTGAAGTTTCTCCGCGTTTCACATATATTTTCAAGAGTTATGGCCCTTTTTCTTCAAATTTGTGTGAATTGGGACTTGTCCGGGCTGGATCTCGGTTAATATTGTATGGACAATTATGAAATTTGCAGGATATGTGGTCAGTGCCCTGTAGTTGTGCAGCGTGAAGTTTCTCCACATTTCGCGTATATTTTCAACAGTTATGGCCCTTTTTTCTTCAAATCTTTGAGACTTGTAGGGCTGGATCTCGGTTAATATTGTATGGACAAGTATGAAATTTGCATGATATGTGGTCAGTCACCCATTGGTGTGCAGCGTGAAGTTTCTCTGCTTTCGGTTATATTTTCAAGAGTTATGGCCCTTTGTTTATCAAAACTAAAGTGAATGGGATATATTCATTTGTCCAGGCTGGATCTCAGTCCATAACCGATTTGGACCAGAAAAATGGCTATATTATCCTACATTCCAAAGCAGACAACATAGGTCCTGAAGTTAAAGTATGAAGTTGCCCCAAAAAGAGTGAATTGGGTGCAAAATTCAAAGTTCACTGATCGCTTCATAATTTCACCACAATATACTCCCAAGGAATGTAGGTCTCATAACCAGGTCACATTTTCGGATTTGCCGAAAGCCCTGGCGACCATCTTGTATCGAAACATCGTATTATCACTTGTTGGCTGATACTTGGAATATGTATTATGTGAGGCATGGCAAAAAAAGTGACAGAAACAGAATTTTTATAATTATCCAAATTAGGCCTCCACCAACCAATAAACAACAGAACAATGGCGGGGCAGTGTCGGATTAAAGCGGAAGGGGGGGCATACAATTGAGCAATCTCTGATTGCTTCCTTCCTGTGTTTCTATATCATGTTAGTATACTATCACATTTATTTATTGATTGGATGACTGGAAAACTTTTTTTTTTCAAAGAAAGTACACTTACAATACCAGGGGTAAATATTTCTTTCCACAAGCCAATCAATTGGTAGAGACACCCTTACATTATAATAGCTGGGGTTCAGAGCCGAGGGGTTTCGATAGCGCAGCTTCATGTTAACTACTTGTATAGGCAATTCATACCTTAATTTGCTGCAAGTACCCAACCCTCTTGATTTTGTACGTCTTTTGCATTTGAATGGCATTGTTCAATTGTTCTCAATGGACTCCACCTGAAGACAAATTTGTATGTTTTATTCTTTTCTTTGATCACATTCACAGATAGGAGCTGTGCCCATATTCTCAGCGGTCACATTGCAGTGGTTCAACCGAATGAGTTTGTCATCAAGGCAGGTGCTTCTAAGGTAAAATGGGACGGTTTACTTAATATTTCATCTACAACTAATGGGAATCAGTAGTAACTGTCACTGAAAGAGGTAACTTAAATACAGGATATGAAAACAACAATGTAATATATGCTGTCCATGATTACATAGTAATAATGTATTTTTGCGTTGACCCAGTCAAATCAAATCTTGACAGATTTACCTGAGCCTGTTTGCATCAGTAAACGAGTACAATGGGCATAACGACCTATTTCAGAGTTGTCATAGTGTCGGCCCATCCACATGTCAATATCCATGCAGCAAAACTATATTGTCGGCTTTGGACATGTTGGAAGGTATTGAGTCCACTAAAAGGAAAAAATGTCATATTCTCAGATTCACTGTCGTGCCTTCAAGCGATTAAAAGTGGAAGTTCAACCTCCCACCGTCTGGAATATTCTACAATTATATGACTGTAGATTTGATCAACAGATTGATATTATGCTTTGTTGGTTGCCTGGTGACTTTGGCATCAAAGGTAATAATGAGACTGATGAAATGGCTAAATTGTATCAATATACAAGAGGTGGGAAAAATTGACCAAAAAGCAACCATATGACTCTACAGAAAGCATCCTTCGGTCTCTAACATTCAGACTCGATAATACGGTGAATTCTCGGACATAGCCATAATATTTCAGCCGCGCTTTTATTGCAGCTGTTCATGTGGCGACTACGATGTATCCACGCAGCTCCTAGCAACAGCTTAAGTGGAATTAGACACGCTAGCTCGGGAGCTGTGATGACAGATCAGCTCAAACAACTCATCTGATGTAAATGGACGAGCATCGTGTATGTCTGATGGAGTAAACTCCTCAACATGGGGTAACCTGGTGAATGCAAGAATACCCAGAGAAACTAACCTGTAGCGTCATACGGCTTAAATTTCCCACCAAAACAATAAACCTACATATATCTGTCGAGTGACCTGTACAGAGGGCGGGCCTCAGCCAACCAGCAGAATCCTGCCATATACAGGTAATAAATTGAAGTGATATGCAAGAGGTGGGAAAAATTGACGACATCTGGTGCTAAAAAAGAACCATATGACTCTACAGGAAAGCATCCCTCGGTACCTAACATTCAGACCCGAGAAATACGGTGGATTCTTGGATGTAGCCTTAGAAAGGCAGCCCTACATGTAGATAATGAGGTTGATCCCATATAGCAGTTTCAGACCCTCTATCTTATGTGAGAAAGCTGTTTCAATCTGTATGGCAGGATGCTGTGAATAATAACTTCACAAGTTCAATGCCCCTGATAAATGATAGCTATTCTATGAATATGAGAACAATACAGTATTCTCTTTGAGATTTGCACAAAACCCCCAGTGAACGGAAATCTATGGACAAAAGCCACAATGGACAAAAGAGCTCCATCCAACATATGGATGTATGTTAATCAGATTGGGCTTTCCTTTCCAAGCAGAGGGTATAGTGAGGTGGCTTAATGAAATTATATTTACCTTAGTGACAAAAGCGTGATTTTTTCACCAAAGAATCCCCTAGGGTCACTCCCTTGAAAAATCTGTGGCTGCAAAAAAAATTCCCAATTGTGACGTCACAGTGACGTCTTTTTGACGTTTATACTTTAAATTATGTTAAAACACAGAATATTGTCAAAGTAAGGTTCCTGAACTAAACCACCACGGCTTTTCCAACTGTAACAAGCTGTGTACTCAACAGATGTAATTAAGAGTTCAAAATAGTAACATTTTTCAGACTGTATGGCTAAAAAGAGGAAACGAGTAGTATAGAAAGCAGCGATTTTGGGGGTGCGTGGTGTGTGTTTGAGGGGCCATCCGTGGGCCGAATGCGTCGTGTGAGGTGTCAAAGTGAAGCTCTCATGGTGTAGACCACCACTTGAGGGATTGTGACGTCATTGGTGACGTCATCAGTGGGAGTAGTACCCAAAGTGGGCATTTTGGGGGTGTGAATGAAGGTGTTTGGGGTAGAGATGGTCCATCCGTGGTCCGAATGCGTTGGGTTGGGTGTCAAAATGAAGCTCTCGTGTCCATCTGTGACGTCATTGGTGGCGTCATCAGTAGCAGTAGTACCCAAAATGGGAATTTTGGGGGGTGTGAATTAAGGAAAGTGTTTGGGTAGAGATGGAAATCCGTGGACCGAATGCGTCTTCTGAGGTGTCATCTTGTTAAACGCCAAGTTCAACGCCTTGGTGAAATAGCTCAGAAGCTCTGATTTTCTAGATATTGCATAGAATTGTCACTAATTCATCGAAATGCAGTGACGCCCGTCAATGCCCGCTGTTACACCCTATCTGTACGCCTTAATGCCCGTCTGAAGGCCTTATCTTAGCGCCCTATCCTAACGCCCTAACGCGCATAGACCAGTCAATAGGCAGGCTGGGGAAGTCACCGATCGGTGCAGCCATAAGTGCATTTACGGCGTACACTCCGCGACATGTAAAAGCATGCAACAAAATGTAGCACTATGTCCGTGACTCATTATGTCCGTCATAATCTACGTTGGTCGGGATGGCTGAGTTGTCTAAGGCGCCAGCCTTAAGTGCTGGTCCACATATGTGGGACGTGGGTTCGAATCCCACTTCCGACACACACCTTTTTCGTTATTCTTCGTCATGTTGTAAAACCATTGTACAAATATAGCACTATATATGAATCAATATGACCACGATAACCAGCGTTGGTCAGGATGGCCGAGTGTTCTAAGGCGCCAGTCTCAAGATCTATGAAATTGTCTTCTCCAGGGTATGGGTATACTGGTCTGCACATGCTGGCGTGGGTTCAAATCCCGCTCCTGACTCGTACCATTTCACTGGTCACACGGAGTCATAGAAATGAGAATGTTGTTGTTGAGATAGTGTAGTCTCTCAATTTCGGGTAAATAAAAGTCAAGGGAAGTAATCCATTTTAGTAGTACAGAAAGCAGAAACTATCAGGGTTAATTTTTCGGGGAATTTTCTGGAAAAACCCTGTTCTATTTATAGATCACTTGGGAGTAGTAGGGAAACAGAAGTTTCGGTGGTGTAAACAAGCGTGTTTGGAGAGAGGTGGCCATGTTCGCTCTGGCTACCTGGTAGAGTTACCTCAACGTATCCGGAAGTGACGTCACAGAGGTCATATGCAAATTCTTTAGGTCAATTTGGGGTCGCGGTGGACCAATGCCTCAACTCCTATGTTAACGCTTTATCTTAACGCCATAACGCCCTAGCATAACGCCTTAACGCCCTAGCATAACGCCTTGACGCCATGATGTAGACAAATCAGAGAACAACAACAACATTGACCGGTCAGTCATGTTATTAGCCCCTCCAGTACATCATACCCACGCTGGGGGATCCGCGTTGGGTATGTTTACAATTCAAGTAGGCTCTTGTCCAATTAGAAGTCGTCGTTTGAGAAAGTTTCATTTTCGGCCAGGATCGCTTTTGGCCTAAGCATCGTCGGGCAGGCTAGGATACTGTAACGGCAGCATGTCCTGAAAGACTTGTTTGTGAATTTGGGGTGTAGTAAGGGACGGTATCCAACCAGCGTTTCCTGTTGAGACGTTTTAAACAATGGGAAAAAACGCTCAGCTACTACACCCATCGTTTGCACCATCGGTTTTTTTGTGTAGCAAACGATCAAAAAAACCATCACCGGAGACTGCCGAAGGTACCGCTGTCGTTCGGAAGAAAACGTCGTCGTTTGGAAGAAAACGCTTGTCGGCTGACAAAAGACGATCGCACGTGTTAAGCTGCGTGTAAATACACACTGCGTGAACAGTCCGTGCCTTAGCTCTCAACTGCGCACATGTGTAACAAAATATAGCGCTATCAGCGAATGTGAAAACGGGTTTAACACAGGCGAAATAATTTACACTTTAATCGCCTTCCGCGTTTGTTTTAAAGGTTTGATTACGGGAAGTCGCTGTTTGTGTGCAAAAATTTTCTATGAAAATGACAACCATCTAGCTGTGATAATGGAAGTGTCCCGTACGCAAATAAAACTGAATGGTTTAATAACACCCTCCCCATGTATGCATGGTGTAAACAATTTCTTTGAATAGGCCGGAAAAGGTAATCAACAGATAACTCTGCCGATATCTTACTGATCTGAATTCTGTTCAGTTATTATTTGGAACTTAAAGAAATACCCATTTCAAAAATATTTAGGTTGATAAATATTTCCTTGTTATTCAGGGCGATACGGAAGTCTACCGTGGAAAAATGGTGTTGATTCGCCTGGAAATTTCCGCGATAATGCCGACACTGGGTTTTGATCACTTTCCTTGAAAACGCATGGATACAATAGAAATCTAAATAAATATTTTTCATCGCGAGTATTATGGGTCTATGAGGCGCCGTTTGTGACGGTATTGTCAACGACAAATATATAGAGTTAAAACCAAAATATAAAGTCGCCGTTTGTGAAAATATTGTCAACGACAAATATATAGAGTTAAAACCAAAATATAAAGTCGCCGTTTGTGAAAATATTGTCAAACACAAATATATAGTTAAAACCTTTGTAAATATATATAAAACGAAATAAATAGGGCCTATATATAAAGTTATTTTTTTTTTATTTTTATAAATATTTTTTTAAGATAAATAACGATAGGAAGTTAAGACGTTAAATTTAACGTAAATATAAAGTACACGAACAAACTTAAATAAAGTGTACATGTAAACCGCAATCGATGTGCGCGCGAGTGATAATGGTTAATCAAAACTGCAACTGGGTTCTGAAGCGAAACTATGACAGCGGTGAAAGCCACTCACATGTCACAGATGTGGCGAATCAAACAATAAGATCACGTACCTGAACATTTATCAGTTCACTGCCATAGTGATTTAGTAAAGGCCTATTCCAATTTTCAACAATTACTGTTATCATTTACAATCGTACTTCAGAGTTATCACATCAATTAGATATAAATACATCTACTTATAAATCACCATAAGATATCCTAGCCTGCAGCCAATATCACGGCCTGTCCCTTAGATGTTCAATCTACGATTCCGCCGGCCAAGTCGCTGGTTGCTATTTGCCGCATAAAAATATCAACAGAAGTTGAAATAAAACATGCGCAAAAACGATGCATTAATTATGCGCAACACAAATATTAGGCAATTTGAAATCCTACTGAATATGAGCATATTTCATTGATCAGAATCTGATCATTCATAGCCTAGTTATAGGATTTGGAATTATATTGTCGTTTTGTATATTTTATCGTTTTTCGATAATTTCCGAATTTCCGAACGAGACAAAAATTTGCAGGGAACTTGGTATAAGTACAGCGAATGTGGAAACTAATGGGTCATGAGGAACCGGTTGCACTATGCTTGTATCATCAAACGTACCGCTCTCAAATTATGAAAGAACCATCGCGTATACTGTGGGAACCACCAGTGTGGATTGTACTGTTGCGTTCACCGTTCCTCGTTTACATTATCGAGATCATTTATTATAGCATGATACACTTGATCTCAAACTTTTTAGGTTTTAAGTTAGTATAACGTAAGTAGAATAAAATAAACTGTTGATATTCGTAAGCGCTAGGTACTGGGTTCAATCCCTGGCCGGGTCATACCAAAGACTTGAAAAATGGAACTTGTTGCTTCCTCGCTTACCCTCAGTATTAAGAGGATAGAACAAGGACGGTGTCAGTATAATGTGACTGAGTGGGGTGTCATGTTTGCCTACGGAATGATATTTCGGTGGGACAGCAGTATAAAATGGCAGCATTAGATCTGCTCGGTTACAAGTAGTTAACCACACCCCTCCCACTCACCTCCCTTCCCTTCCCCGTCGTGATATAGCTGAAAAAATGTTGAAAGCGACGTTAAACCCTATTCACTCACTCGTCAGCGTATATAATAGGGTTAATATCGATGCTCGTCAAGAACCCCACGCGTATTGAAGATCAATTAGCGATTAGCACGCAGGGGTAAAACGGCTTCGACTGATTCCTTAGTTACTAGTAACAGCTTCGAGGCAGCGCAAAAGTGAGAAAAGGCCAATCTAGTATTCTTCATGAGCCATTAGTTTCCACATTCGCTGTACTTATACCAAGTACAAATTTTCGTCTTGTTTGGAAATGCGGAAATTATCGAAAAACGATAAAATATACAAAAACGACAATATAATTCCAAATCCTATAACTAAGCTATCAATGGTCATATTCTGATCAATGTTATATGCTCATATTCAGTATGATTTCAAATTGCCTAATATTTGTGCTGCGCATAATTAATACATCGTTATTGCGCATGTTTTATTTCAACTTCTGTTGATGTTTTTATGCGGCAAATAGCAACCAGCGACTTGGCCGGCGGAATCGTGGATTGAACATCAAAGGGACAGGCTATGATATTGGCTGCAGGCTAGGATATCTTATGGTGATTTATAAGTAGATGTATTTATATCTAATTGATGTGATAACTCTGAAGTACGATTGTAAATGATAACAGTAATTGTTGAAAATTGGAATAGGCCTTTACTAAATCACTATGGCAGTGAACTGATATATGTTCAGGTACGTGATCTTATTGTTTGATTCGCCACATCTGTGACATGCGAGTGGCTTTCACCGCTGTCATAGTTTCGCTTCAGAACCCAGTTGCAGTTTTGATTAACCAGTATCACTCGCGCACACATCGATTGCGGTTTACATGTACACTTTATTTAAGTTTGTTCGTGTACTTTATATTTACGTTAAATTTAACGTCTTAACTTCCTATCGTTATTTATCTTAAAAAAATATTTATAAAAATAAAAAAAAAATAACTTTATATATAGGCCCTATTTATTTCGTTTTATATATATTTACAAAGGTTTTAACTATATATTTGTGTTTGACAATATTTTCACAAACGGCGACTTTATATTTTGGTTTTAACTCTATATATTTGTCGTTGACAATATTTTCACAAACGGCGACTTTATATTTTGGTTTTAACTCTATATATTTGTCGTTGACAATATTGTCACAAACGGCGCCTCATATGGGTCCATGAAACTATTATATGATTTTTGTATCTTCAGCGGTTTTCTTGTAATATTTACCGGAAAACGTGTAACACGATTTGCGGGGAATTCCACTGAAATTCGCCCACTTCAGAGTACATTTTAATACCTCACTGGCAAATCGTGTTACACTTTTCCCAATAAATATAACATGAAAAGAGCTGAAGAGACAGAAATGATATTTATATTTGCATGATCCTATAATACTCGAGATAAAAAATGTATTTAAATATTTTATTTTATGAATGCGTTTTCAAGGAAATTGAGAAAAAAACTAATGTCGGTATATCGCCGAAAATTCTCGGCAAATCGACCCTGTTTCACGTTAAATAAACCAAAAAATGGAAAGGTTTCTTATGTTATTTGGCCTGTGTACTGTATTGCAGTCCATAGGGAAAATCATGTGTCATCAGCACGCGCGTTTAGCTTTAATATTTTAGAAATATCACAATTTATTCTACGGGTCTGTCTGAAAAAAAAACCCCATCTTGTGTACGGTCAAGGAGCACACGCGTACACGCACATGGCCTTCCATTTCGACTGCGGTTTATCCCCAGCATAGAAAAGTCGACACAGGACTGCTCCCGCATGGCGGGAAAATAAAGACCGGTGTAGAACACGTGTCTGTCGAAACGTTCATGGCGATATACGAGATCAGAGAGGAAAACGCTATATTCACGATCCTTCAATTCACAAGTCGAATACATTAAAATTATCCAGAAAGTTTCTAGAGCTATACTCTGATGGGTGCCATGAAAAAGAATTGTCACGGGAGAATATTTGGTGACCCTGATATTTGAACATCGCTACTTGAGAGAAAGTGGAGGTGTGAATTTCCATTGAGTATTCATTCAAGCATTTTTAATGTTTTAGATTGAAGTGAATTTCTCGGCAATGCGCTGAGACAGATGTATTTTTTGACAACCAATCTTTTATTTGAGACTTTATCGAAACAGATCCAAATATTTGATTATCGGCGTTTTATTTATTATGGTCAACTTAACGCACTTTTATTCTATATTGCAGGTTTGTTTGCTCCGTGGACATATTGAAACTAGAGGAATGACCGCCTTTTCTCCGGATAATAATATTCGTATATCCACATATTTCTTCGTTATGTTTATATTTTGTTGTAAGATTCTAACCAATAAACATATGATTGTGTAAGAAAGTCCCATATCCCTATCCAGCAGGACTATACGTGGAAGAAACTAATTTCCGGTGAGCATATACGTAAGAATCCTGCTTGATTAGTAAACAATATTGCCAAGCTGTCAATTTATTGTCTAGCCATAATAATAGTAAAGTGATCAGCTTTTTTGTCTGTTCTATTGGTCTACACACAGCTTGACTTTCGAGCCACGAAGGACGCAAGAGTTACTTCCGGGTGCGGCATCCACGGGACATGCATCCACGGGCATTTGCTTTATTACTACCATAATTCAAATAAATGGACGTTCAAGGGAAGTATCGCTGAAGGGATTGTTCATTTCAAAGACATTATTAAATAATAGGCAACAAGTGTCTTTGATTTTATACTTTTTGTTTATTCACAGTTGCACATTTCCGGGACAGTTTTAATTGATCACTCCGGGCTCTAAATAAGCCATGCAGTTTTGTTCCATGAAAAATATATTTAAGTGCATTTTCTGGAAGGTTGGACATATATGATCACATCTTTAGTACTATACACATCATCTTTCACATCCAGCTTATTTGTTTCTTACCACAACCGATACTTCATTCACTATGGAACAACATACAGGAAATCAAGGTAGGTTCACATAAATTTTATTACTGATCGTATGCCCCTAGGGAGTAATAAATGACATGTGAGAAATTGAGGAATTAACGCGGTGGGATACAGCCCAGCAAATTAAGAAGTAATAAACAATGGTTATTTTGATTACCCACTCGAATCCCAACGGCGAAACAAGACTATCGCAGTGTTTCTTGTTAATTACATACACGATCTCTCATAACTGGATCGACGATACCAGATGACAAAATAAGTATCTTTCTGTATGAAAATGTCATGCGGCGTTGCTCTAAAAGTTGTAAATGTACAACCACGGGTATCTGACTTCTATCGAAATTACAAACTTCAGATGAATAGAGTACTCGTCACGTATAGATATTTGCAGATGTAACTTTAAAAGCTTACCAAACAAGGCGCGCTTCAAAAGCGCAAATTGAACAAAAACAAAATTATGAGTTACACCATTAGAAAACCGTTATCTGTGGTGAATGTCTTGTAAATTTCTGCGTTTACGCATCGTCCTGAAAGAGAAAAAATATACGCATTAGATTCTAATGTTTCACTCGACATTTATCTGTAATCAAACGTGATAATAATTGTTAAAGAGGTAGTAGCGTGATTTTAGTTGTTCGGGTAAACTGAACAGCATGATCACTTGCAACATTTGCCAAAAGATTTTCAAGTATTGAAATCTCGTATTTCATATAGGGATCAATATTGTCAGATTCTTCAATTCGGTCTAGTGAACAACATGAAAATGGGAAATGACTGAGATGACGTCGGATAACGTGATCAGGTATCCATGACGTCACATTAGAAGCCGTCACAGTGCGATAAAAGTTCTAAGATCGAGTATGACGTTGCAAAGCATCACGCTCGGAATGCCAGTGCGCGTTTTCTGACGTCATCTCAGGCACTGGAGCCAAGTGCAGGTGCTGTTACGTTTTTCAGAGAATGTCAGAAGTGTGATTTCAATGCCCGTGATATTAAAAAATGAGGTCACAGAAACACGTTCACCATAGTTGCTTTCAACTACTGAATAACTTTTATCGAAATATGTTATTTGCTGAATATTTTTTAAATGACGCTTTTACCTCTTTAAAGTAAAACTATGATCATCTCATTCCAAAAATTACAAATATTGTCCATAAAACAAATAAACGACTACCAGGTGTTAATTTTTGTTGACAAATTTTTCAATCATACAGACCTAATTCTCTGACTTATAGTACTAAAATAAAGGGCCCCAAAATATGGAACAATTTACCCTCTCAGTTAAAATCTCACGTTTCGCTCTCATTATTCAAATAGAGGATATAATCGTATTTATTCCTGGAACATAATTAGACATCTATTCTGTTTGCCGTCTGTGGAAGTTGGAAATTAAATTTGTGTTTTTGTCTCACTATGATAGAGTTTACCGCATATTATCATCTTTGTAAATATAATAATTATTTTGGGATAAAACAAACCCCTCGCGGTTTTCATCCCGCCACTATTATATTTCGTTTACTAAACATTATTGTTATGCATGGTGAAATAAAAATCAAATCAAATCAAATGGTAATCTAGGACGGACTTTTTCGAAGCCGCATTCCAAAATGCGCAAAGCCCGTATTCTGCAAAATACATAAGATTCGAATCGCACGTTCATAAAACGATATCATGGTTCCATAATATTTTGTTTATTAACGAATTACACCGTAACCGATTCTAAGATATAGTCAAGCAGCACACGTATAGCAAAAATCTGGAAAAGAAAACAACATTAATTTGTGTTCCGTTCTCATAATCCGTTTTTCACGGCCTCAAGCGACACAGCCGTTGTTGTTGTTTTTGCGTCTGTAAAGCGGGACTACTTTCGAGCCGATCGTTTGCCAGGAGACTTTCAATCGTTTGCTAGAAAACGTCTGCACCTTTGTTCGAGGTGTGAAAAGACGACCGGCACCCTTACCGTAGGTTGCCGGAGATTTCCGGCGATCGTCTTTATCTGACAGACGTTTTTTAAAAAACGATCAACTCATACACCCATCGTTTGCATCGGCGTTTTTTTTCATCGTTTAAAACGTCTAGCAAACGAACGTTGGATGGATATGATCCCTAAGTGAAGTGGTCATTTATGGGGTGCGCTGGGATATATTTGAGAGATTGAGGTTCTATATCTCATCCAAAGATGGAGTGTAGGATGTCGTCTTGAAGCTCTCGTTTTGTAGAACACGACTTGGGTGATTCCCATGTCATGTGCGACGTCATTGGTGACATCATCAGTACGAGTGGTAGCGAAATTTTGATTAGTCGACCAATACATATGGACTGATAATCCCTATATGTACAGACTCCACCACCACACACCACCACCATTACCACCGGGCGTTGACACCCGTCATCACCCGGTGGTAGTGGTAGCTCCCGTAGGGTGGTAGCTCCCGTAGGACAGAGCTCTTGGAGCTCGGAGCTTTTGGATTCTGAGCTTGGAGCTCTTGGAGCGCAAAGCTCAGAAGTGACGTCATCGTACGCATGCGCACTCTCCTGTACCCTATAACCCGTAGGGCATAGGGTACACCAGGGTAGATGAGTGCAAAGATAATTTAGGCAGGTCATGACAGCTGATAAAGAGAAGTAATTAGTGTGTGATGTATTAACATCACCAAATATAAGAGATAGATGTCTGTTTATGGTATCTCGGTAAAAAATTGTGTTTAACTGATGAAAATGTCCAACAATAATTCCCAATTTGGTGGCCATTTTGAATTCATCAAAGCTACATTTACTGAACATCAGTGTCATGTACCTTTCATGTAAAAGTTTTCATCATATGAAATAGACAAAGGGTGGGCGGTTGGTTTAGGTCAACACATTTTACTCTCCCTCCCCCCCTCCAAATTACAAAATAAAACCCATCCCATGCAGAGTTCAGCTTGCAGCCGTAGATTTTCTGGGTTCTGGAACAATCACAAATCAGCATGCAAAAGATAATACTTTTGTCACAAATGTAAATAACTTCCGATTGTTTTACGGTAAGCCACTCGGAAAGTTTCCGAGTTCCGGTATAATTTTTAAGAGTTATGGCCCTTTTTCTGAAATCTCTGTGAATGGGACTTGTCCGAGCTGGATCTTGGTTAATATTGTATGGACAAGTATGAAATTTGCATGATATGTGGTCAGTGCCCCACAGTTGTGCAGCGTAAAGTTTCTCCGCGTTTCGCTTATATTTTCAAGAGTTATGGCCCTTTGTTCCTGAAATCTCTGTGAATTGGGATTTGTCCGGGCTGGATCTTGGTTAATATTGTATGGACAATTATGGAATTTGCAGGATATGTGGTCAATGCCCCGTAGTTGTGCAGCGTGAACTTTCTCTCCGTTTCGCCTATATTCTCAAGAGTTATGACCCTTTTTTCTTCAAATCATTGTGAATTGGGACTTGTCCAGGCTGGATCTTGGTTAATATTGTATGGACAAGTATGAAATTTGCATGATATATGGTCGATGCCCCATAGTTGTGCAGCGTGAAGTTTCTCTGCTTTCGGTTATATTTTCAAGAGTTATGGCCCTTCGTTTATCAAACCTGAGTGAATGGGATATATTTATTTGTGCAGGCTGGATCTCAGTCCTTAGCCGATTTGGACTGGGAAAATGGCTATATATATGTAATTCTACATTCCAAAGCAGACCACATAGATCCTGAAGTATGAATTTGCCACAAAAAGAGTGAATTGGTTGCAAAATTCAAAGTTCACTGATCGCTTCATAATTTCACCACAATATACTCCAAAGGAATGTAGGTCTCATAAATTTTCGGATTTGGCGAAAGCCCCGACAACCATCTTGCATCAAAACATTGTATTATCACTTGTTGTTTGATACTTGGAATATGTATTATGCGAGGCATGGCAAAACAAGTGACTTAAACAGAATATTTATGATTATCCAAATTAGGCCTCTACCGTCCAATGCAGAACAGAACAATGGCGGGGCAGTGTCGGATTAAAGCGGATCTCTGATTGCTTCCTTCCTGTGTTTTCTTAATATTTGTATACAATTGTTTTGCAAGTTAACAATTAATAATTATCGCACTCAGCATGTGTATTTTTACAAGCAAGGTTATGAGAAACAAACAATTAACAGTGGCCTGATTGAAATGCTGAACTAGTTGGCAAGGAAACGGGTTAGAATGTCTTCTTCAACTGTCACATCCTGAACCCACTCTGGCATGTCCATTTAATAACGTAAGAGTTATGCGTACAAAAGCTGCAATCAGGGTATATCGGTCAATCAGGGGTTTTACAACCTGATGCCCTAGGAATGGGCATCTTAGACAGATAGTACCGATGACGATAGAAAGCACCACTTGTTAATGTTGATTTGTACTCATTTCAAGCATTTTTTTGTGGCTGGGGAACTCCCTGCTGAAAGTATGCAGTTTTCCACATTCAATGGTACATGTACACATGAAATGTGCTCACACACGGGCATGATCTGTCAAATAAAACATGTCTGATATCGCTCTGCAGTACCTGAAGACAACGCTGACAAGATGTAAATATTACTGCTGTCTTACTGTATTTCCAGACTGTTGTGTTGGTATTGACACCCACAATAAAGGAGGTCACACTATGTAAAGACAAGCAGTTTGTGGTGGCTGTCATCAAATTCTACTATGGGGATGAGATCAGCAGAAGGGCATTCAGGAAGTATGTTTTTGCTGTGGCTTGTAGCTAGCATTCAGGAAGTATGTGTTTGATGTGGCTTGTAGCTAGCATTCAGGAAGTATGTGTTTGATGTGACTTGTAGCTAGCATTCAGGAAGTATGTGTTTGATGTGGCTTGCTGCTAGCATTCAGGAAGTATGTGTTTGGTGTGGCTTGCTGCTAGCATTCAGGAAGTATGTGTTTGATGTGGCTTGTAGCTAGCATTCAGGAAGTATGTGTTTGATGTGGCTTGTAGCTAGCATTGAGGAAGTATGTGTTTGATGTGGCTTGTAGCTAGCATTCAGGAAGTATGTGTTTGATGTGGCTTGTAGCTAGCATTCAGGAAGTATGTGTTTGATGGGGCTTAATTGTAGCTAGCATTCAGGAAGTATGTGTTTGATGTGGCTTGTAGCTAGCATTCAGGAAGTATGTGTTTGATGTGGCTTGTAGCTAGCATTCAGGAAGTATGTGTTTGATGTGGCTTGTAGCTAGCATTGAGCAGACACTGACTTTTGAAAATTGCAGGCGAGCTGGAAATGGTGTACCTGAATTTGGTAAGGAGAGCCATACAGGAGCTTTAAATAGCTCTCCTAAAATTATTAAGGCGAGCCAAGTGAAGGGCATACCATTTCTATTCATACAAGATCCACCACCTTGTGGTTCAGGGATCCAAGTACAGATGAATATATAGAAAAATTTAATAATGATGTCCTTATATCTTGAGGTTTCAGATGGTTTTACCATTGACAGCTAGGGCTCTGGCTAATCAATGTAAGGAAAATTTAAACAAGTAGCATTTTTCTTGAAGAAAAGTTTTATTAACTTCAACTTTACACCGGCTCAACACTGAACAGTGCAACTCACTTCAAATATTACGGTCGCCGCTTGCCCACGAAAACGGGGGTCTGTATATGAAGTTTGTCGCTGTGTTTGGCGTACATCGCGCACCAAACTAGGACCACTTTACCGTCATCGGTTGACTGGAATCGAATTAAGCCACCAGTATTCCACTTCATTATCGTACCGACGTTAACAGTTCTTTTAGATTCCTTCTCCATGATTAATAGAACGTCGTCGCGACCTGAGAAAGTTCAAGATTTGCTGTAGTTCGGGAGGAACAAACCGCATGGGCAAAACCGTCATAGAGGGATGCGGGAAGAGACGAGTATCTGCATTGGTCACTGCTAGGTTGCCATTTTCCTGTGAGCCAATCAAATTGACTGATAAATATGGCTCTCGTTTCAACTTCCTGTTTCAGTTCGCGGTTCTCGGCAGCGGCTATTTGAGGATTTTGACAACAGCGGACATAATGAATAAACTGCGTAGGTATTTAACGAGGTGCGCGGAATTTAGCGTACCTTAATTTGAATTTAGGCGCGTCGTGGTGCGCGTGCGCCATCGCGCGCCTCAAAAGGCAGTGTCTGATTGAGGAAGTATGTGTTTGATGTGGCTTGTAGCTAGCATTCAGGAAGTATGTGTTTGATGTGGCTTGTAGCTAGCATTGAGGAAGTATGTGTTTGATGTGGCTTGTAGCTAGCATTGAGGAAGTATGTGTTTGATGTGGCTTGTAGCTAGCATTCAGGAAGTATGTGTTTGATGTGGCTTGCTGCTGCCTATTGATACTCCGGAAAAGAATTCTGTATGAAGTTGTATTCAAGTTTCTGAAGCATGGATTGTGTAATGGTAATCTTTTGTTATCTTGACTGACTTCACAGCAATGTAATAATCCCTCCTTAAGGTTGACATGCAGCGCCTGACTCTCTTGCATCTTGTCAGAGATTTTACCTTCCATGCCCTATTTTAGCAAAGGAAATGGTACGATATGGCAGCATTTTGGCCTACACGTGGTGTGGTTGAAATAGAAGAAAATAAAATGGCATAAAAATAATTGTTTCTTAACGTAATGGCAAGAGAAAATATATGTACACAATTTGTGAAAGTTTTAGCTCGACTGCCTTATGATTATAGTTATATGAAATTGAAATCCGCAGCATGTGTTATTTTTTTTTTAAAAGGGTCTAAATCGAGTCCTATAAACATATATTTAGACATGAAGGACCCCATGGACCAAACAAAAAATTCCAGCAGTGGAGATGTGCCACCGCACATCACCAGGTTAAATAGCGTTTCGGTCCAAGGGTTCCTTCGTGTCTAAATGTGTTTAAATGACTCGATTTAGACCCTCTTTTCACGGAATAGCTAGCACATGCTCTGATTTCAAGTTCATGTCATAACTATACTCATAACGCAATCGAGCTAGAACTTTCACATATTGTGTACATAAATTTTCTCTTGCCGTACAAAAACAATTATTTTTAGGATATTTTATTTTTTTCGATTTCAACCGCACCACATATCGGCCAAAATGCCGCCTTATTGTACCATCTCCTTTTTGAGAGAATAATGCCAAATTTGGAGTGAAAAGTACAGTTTTAATATACATGTAGGCAAGGTTAAAATATCGTCTTAAATCACAATACCCTCTCACATGTCTCAGGGTGAACATTTACTGTCTATATACTTGAACATAACTAATGTTAAATCAGTTTGATTGTGAAAGCAGTAAATAATTCTGTATTTGTTTTCCCCAGAGCTGTGAGGGCTGATACTGCTAGCGATGTATCCATCAAGAAAACATTCCCCAAGAACCATCCTCTGACTAAAGTCAATTTTGATGTTCGTTTCCAAGATGAGAATGACATTGAAGAGGGTAAGACTGAGAATGACCTTGAAGAGTGTAAGTTTGAGAATGACCTTGGAGAGGATAAGATTGAGAATGACCTTGAAGAGGGTAAGATTGAGAATGAGCTTGAAGAGGGTACGGTTGAGAATGACCTTGAAGAGGGTAAGATTGAGAATGGCCCTGAAGTGGGTAAGGTTGAGAATGACCTGGAAGAGGGCAAGATTGAGAATGACCCTGAAGAGTGTGAGGTTGAGAATGATCCTGAAGAGGGTAAGATTGAGAATGATCCTGAAGAGGGTAAGGTTGAGAATGATCCTGAAGAGGGTAAGGTTGAGAATGACCTAGTTGAGAATGATCTTGAAGAGGGTAAGATTGAGAATGACCCTGAAGAGGGTATGGTTGAGACTGACCTTGAGTGTAAGGCTGAGAATGACTTTGAAGAGAGTAAGATTGAGAATGATGTTGATGAAGAGTGTAAGGTTGAGAATGATCTTGAAGAGGGCAAGATTGAGAATGACCCTGCAGAGGGTAAGGTTGAGAATGACCTTGAGTGTAAGGCTGAGAATGACTTTGAAGAGAGTAAGATTGAGAATGACGTTGATGAAAAGTGTAAGGTTGAGAATGATCTTGAAGAGGATAAGGTTGAGAATGGTCTTGAAGAGGATAATATTGAGAATGACCCTGAAGAGGGTAAGGTTTACGCTCATACTATTCAGCTTGTATCACTGACGTCCCTACTCTCCTTGTTCCCCCCGCTGATTCACATCGCCAAGTTCGCGCCTCTTGGCCGTAAGGGGGCGCTTTATCTGATTACCCAATCGCCGTGCCGTAATAGCTCGGAGATAACCAGATTCCTCGTACTAACCACGATTGGCTAACTACCTCACGTGATCGAAATTACGTCATGCCTTCATGATAGTGAGATCACGACTCTCACGTAATGTGGAAGCCATGCCAATATTCTTACCGCATCTCTCAAACATGTCAAAGGAACTTTTCCCCGACTTTATTAACAGTCAACATTCAATTCAAAATCTGAAACAATTGAACGGTGTTTTTACGTTACCGTTCTAGGCAGCTTGATCTCCTTCTATATTCATGACGAAAAAGCGTGATCTTATCAGTGGGATATTAACGATATTTACAGGGATTTATTTGTTAATTATTTGAAGGTATCAGTGAACAAATGTTTGCAATCAATTGACGAACCTTAAAACAATGGAGGAAGTTATCCAAAAATCTGTTCACTCTTAGCTCAGAAATTAACGTAATTAGAGCTGTTTTGCCGTCCGTTTATTGTTAGTTTTGCCGTTAACGACATATGAAAGTTTGAAAAGGGAGACAACTCATATTGCCAAGACTCTTCCGTAAGAGTGATTTTCATTGATCATTGGTGGTTGGCCTGTGCAGAGCGCCCCCTTACGGCCAAGAGGCGCGAAATATGCGACGTGAATCAGCGGGGGGAACAAGGAGAGAAGGGACGTCAGTGATACAAGCTGTTTATCAGCGTAGGTAAGGTTGAGAATGACTTGGTTGAAAATGACATTGACATGGGTAAGATTGAGAATGACCCTGAAGAGTGTAAGGTTGAGAATGGTCTTGAAGAGGGTAAGATTGAGAATGACCCTGAAAGTAAGGTTGAGAATGACCCTGAGTGTAAGGTTGAGAATGACCTTGAAGAGGGTAAGTTTGAGAATGACCCTGAAGAGGGTAAGGTTGAGAATGACCCTGAAGAGGGTAAAGTTGAGAATAATCTTGAAAAGGGTAAGGTTAAGAATGACCTTGAAGAGGGTAAGATTGAGAATGACCCTGAAGAGGGTAAGGTTGAGAATGACCCTGAAGAGGGTAAGATTGAGAATGACCCTGAAGAGGATAAGATTGAGAATGACCTTGAAGAATATAAGGTTGAGAATGATCTTGAAGAGGGTAAGATTGTGAATGACCTTGAAGAGGATGAGGTTGAGAATGACCTTGAAAAGGGTAAGGTTGAGAATGAACCTGAAAGAGGGTAGGGTTGAGAATGAACCTGAAGAGGTTGAGAATTAACAAGTTGGCTCCCTCAAATTGAATAAAATATTTTTGTTATAATAACCATGATAAAACCAGGCTGATAAATTTTCTGTGTTGAATGACGTTGATTGTGTGGGACTTTTGCCTTTCAGGGGTCGACAGGTTTCTCGGTGGTCCCAATGATATACAGATGTTTTACAAGAGTATCTCCAACTTTATACTGAGTTTTGTCGGGGATCCTCCGAGACCAGAGTCTGACTGTGACATGTTTCCAGGCATGGTTCCCCATCAGAACCGCCAGTTGAGGAACGTGAGAGACCTCGTTCCCTCATCTTATCCAGACGAACCATCCATCAGCCAGGACACAGAAAGCCCAAAGTCTGAGTACAGACATGAGATTCCAATCCAGCCATCTCAAACAAACTTGGTGCCAAATCCTGCCCTGAATAATCTATCGGACAGACAGCCCATGCAAGAGGTTCCGGCAAAGAATCTGACCAAGGTTGTTGAGCAGAACAGGAGTGACATTCCAACCAAACTAAGAAGCACTCTGGAGATTCATCCAGATCAAGTGATTCTGGAGCTCACTAAAGATGGTGAGTAACAACACCAAGATTGGCACCTCTAATCAATCCAGATAGTTGCAGTTCTGCAAGTGCCTCCCATATTTCGTATATTTGTCCCCCGACCCCCGAAGGGCTAGAGGGGGACTATAGAATTGCGGTCCGTCCGTGCGTCCGTCCGACTTAGTTTTCAGACAATAACTTCTGTAAAACTGAACGGATTCTTTTTAAATTTAGTATGTGGGTACCTCACATGAACACCTTGCTTGGGATTGGTTTGTTTTCACGCTGATCCGCATACAGGTGGCGCCACGTGGGGGCCAAGTTAAAATTTTGTTTCCGGACAATAACTTTTGAAAAACTGAACGGATTCTTTTTAAATTTGGTGTATGGGTACCTCACCCCAAGATCTCGCTTGGGATTGTTTTTGGCACCGATCCGCCTATAGGTGGCGCCACGTGGGGGCCAAGTTAAAATTTCGTTTCCGGACAATAATTTTTGAAAAACTGAACGGATTCTTTTCAAATTTGGTATGTGATTACCTCGCCCCAAGATCTCGCTTGGGATTGTTTTTCACGCTGATCTGCCTATAGGTGGCGCCACCTGGGGGCCAAGTTAAAATTTTGTTTCCGAACAATAACTTCAGAAAAACTGAACGGATTATTTTCAAATTTGGTATGTGGGTACCTCTCAAGATCTCAATTGCAATTGTTTTTCACGCCAATCTGCGTATAGGTGGCGCCACCTGGGGGCCAAGTTAGAATTTTGCGTCCGTTCGAGTTAAGTTTCCGGGCAATAACTCCTGAAAAACTGAACGTATTCTTCTCAAATTTTGTATGTAGGTACCTCGCCTCAAGATCTCGCTTGGGATTGTTTTTCATGCCGATTTGCTTGCAGGTGGCGCCAACTGGGTCTAAGTTAAAATTTTGTCTCCAGACAATAACTTTCGAAAAACTGAACAGATTCTTTTTAAATTTTGTATGTGGATAGTTCGCCGCAAGATCTCAGTTGGGATTGTTTTTCACGCTGACCCGCCTATAGGTGGCGCCACCTGCGGGCCAAGTTTTGTTTTCATACAATATCTTCTGAAATCCTGACCGGATTAGGACAAATTCGGTAATTGTGGGTACCTTGCCACTGGATCTCACTTGGGATTGCTCCACATGCTGGGTACTGAAAGTTACCGTTCCAAGTCAAATCAATTGTTTCAACGTCGGGGGACTTGAACCCCTCGGATTTTCATTTCCTATAATTTTAAGTCACTCCTATATTTTCCTATATTTTATTGAGAAAATTCCTATATTTCTCCTACATTTTGGCAAATTTCCTCCTAAATTTTCTTTGTGAGCCACTTGCAGGCCTGTAGTTTATCAATATCAGTAGATCACGAATGGGATCTCTATTGGTTTGTCTTCCTAGTCTGATCTCGAAGTAAAGGCCAGTTAATTACCAGCTCAAGGAATCGATCTTGAAAACCATCTATTTGGTTTAATAATATAAATATGACAAATGTATACATCAGGGGTTATTCTAGCCCAAAATCTTTCATCTACTCAATTTGAGAATTTCACAATAATGCCAATAATGGAAAAAACTTAATATTTCCATGGTTTTCATAGTTTCGGCTCAGAAACTCAATTATGCAAACATTTTCAAAGGGATAACTGAAAACAAACTTCAAACCCACAGTTGAAAATTACACATCCATTATACACGTCCGCCTTCATTTCAAGCCTGCGAATATTTTTTTCACTGGTGACCGACACTTTGGCAGGCATCAATAACTTAGTACATGTATCTAACATTGGAATGTGTTGCCCTGACAAAGATAGTATCTGGCTTCGTACTCAGTACTACAAAAGGTAGCTGTTTTTTTCCAGGAATAGTTGTTTATAATTGTTAGCTAACATGAAATAAATATGACTGCATGATTAACTTTGTCGAATTTCTGTATACAAGATGTAGTTTTTGGCTGAGTAAAAAACCATCGAAATTGCCTAGAAGAAAAAACAATACGATGTTTATCAAGTATTCTGTTTGAAAATCCAATCAAATGGTACTATGCCTTTCAGTTATACTTAAAAGAGAATCAACAACCCAAGATTGTTGATTTTATGACATTGAAAATGGTAATTTTTCATTGAGAGGAGATCGTCAGATACATTTCGTTGTTGTTGTTGCAAAGCCCGGGCCACTCAATTTCCGTGTCTAATTTCTTTGCCCACGGTTTTGCAGTTCATTAGTCATTGCAGTCAAAGCATTCTTATATTTTGTACATTAATGTCTATAGTGCACAAGTTTTATTCTGTTTCGAATCATAGCTAGCTGTAAAATACCAGATCAACATCGTTTGAAGCAACAATTTCTGCCTGGCAAACGATCCTGTCAGAGTAAATCAAGCAGCGCATTTACTGATGATGTCAGCAATATTGCGAAGATGGTATTTGGCAATCTTCTTAACGCTATATTTCATTGGATGATAATGAACTGCCTGTCCAATGAATGAGCGCGATACTGCCCAACACTCTCCTATCAAAGGTTCTCCTATGCACCATTCGTTCAAATTGTCAGTATCACCTTTGTGCGGAGAGTCACAGTGCGCCAGTAAACAACAACAACGAAAACAGACGTCGGGTCGCGAAGTCGGACAAGATTCAAGGATTAAAATAAGTTTATTTAGATACAAATACACAATGATATGGGCGAGGAAATATCAGTAAAACTCAAATTTTTTTCGCACCCAAGCGCGCCCAATATAAAAAATTAAAAGAAACTGAATTTGTCGAGGGAAAACTCAATTTACAAAAATCCTGTAAAACTCAATTTTCAAAATTTCTCATCGGGATTACCACGATGAGAAATCGGCTAGAAAAACCCCTGTAACATATACATGTAAATAAGGGCTATTCCAGAAAAAAAGGTATGGTGGGGGGGGGGGGCGGATGGGCGAGTTTTTTACTACCCACCACCCATAGAAATGAATTTACTGCCACAACAAGGACCCACAGAATTCAATTATCTGGGCATCCCACCACCCATAGAAAAAAAAACGGTTGGCCTCCTACCATGGTCGTTGTTGTTGTTGTTTATGGAGATCACTTCCCGGGCCAATATTTTTAATTTTTTCATGGTTCGCTCGGGTCCATGAAAGTTTGTAAAAGTGTGTAATTTTTATATTGAAAATTCAAGGCCTTGAAAGTTAGAATTTTTTCCCGTACGTCCTTGAAAGTGCTTGAATTTTACTGTAATAGGTAAGTATGGTTGGCAGTCCAGCAAAATGGAATAAAAACTCCACTGACGATCGTTCTTTCTGTCTCCTGTTGTGTTTCCCCTTTCCATCCGTCGCTCCTGTGCATATGCTCTGGCCTAAACCGTGTATTATGTTTGATATCTCTATCATAGTTCATTTAAAAGACTCGGGGGCCATCCTTAAAATATGTCAGTTGGCGTAACCCGCCCTCCCCATCGAAAAGCTACCAACCCAAAAGTTTTTATCAGCCATCTGTCGCCGTAAATGTTTTTTTCTTTTTCTTCAACTTCAAGCAGTCCCTGTGTGGTTATTATCATTAAATTGCGTAGGTCGTGAATTCGTCCGCCAGAGTTGCAAATTTCAAGAATGAAATACAAAGAAAATATGGTCTGCGAAACGAAAGAAAAATCTGCCCTCGCGTTGATTTTGTTGAAAAGCTATATGCGTGTTGAAAACTTTTGTGCCTTACTTCCCTATTTTGAAAGTGAACTCTTCCAATTCGATTCATCGGGAAGCCTTGTGGGATTACAACACCGGGTCAGTGGAAGTTTCCATTACCGCAATAGGGATGGTAGCCCGACAGTATTGCGACACGTGCCTGCAGTCAGTCGACCATATTTCCCGGCTAAATCTGTACCGTGATGCCGATGTTTGGTTCATTATCCATCAAACACGAAGTAAAAAGTGAAATGTCCAGCTTGTCAAGGATTGAAAATACATAAAAACTAAACCTCTAAATTCCTGCAATGATGATCGGGTTGTCTACAACGTCACTCGTGAGATGTCAATGTGACTGACCCAGCGAGGATGCATATTTTATGTTCGTCCGCTCCATAAAGTTGATTCCTCGTTGATTATAAACTGGATTATCATGTTGTTGGAAACACTTGTCATTTTATTACATGGAAACGTCGTTCTGGATTGGTGATTGAATAAAACACCAGCATCCATGTCTGTTGACATCTCCCCATTGCACAAATGAAATACTCAACTGCTCCCTTTCTGCAGTCAAAATGTATGAGACACATCATGCACATCCGAAGAAATGAAATAATGGCTCCCTCGACATAGGAGTTGTGCACAAACTAACTATTACGCGGAAGCCCGGACAGGGACAAGCAGAGGGGAACATTTATATCTTTGTTCTTCCATATCATCTGTTTATTAAAGAAAATGAGACATCGAAAATATCATTCGAATTGCCGTTAATTTGTTTTCTATTGATCTCGTACGTGCCTCAAAATGGCCAGTTGACGGGCATTTTCGCCTCCAACCTCCTGCTAATGAGAACCCGGTTAGGGACTTCTGATCATAGTTCTATGATATATGGAGAATTCGCAACCACAAAAACTGAATTTGTATTTTATTTCTGTGTCAACGCGTATCGTTAGTCACGATTTAGTTGTACAGAAATTATTCTGAGTAACATATTCACTTTACTTTCAGCAGCACGAACTCCACGACGAAAACGGGAGTGTTCGAATTTATTGTTTCACGAGTATATTGAAAATGCTCCCGTTTTCGTTTTATTAGGATGGAAAAAATCACGACGGGAATAATCAGCCGTTTTCGCATTAAATTTGGAAGGTGAATTATTAGGGAAATTACCGTAATCTGTTCTGATATCAAAAATTGAAAACGTCTGGAAAGTGCAAATTTAACGATGAATGACTGACTTTGCCAGATTTTAAAGACTGGATAAAAAGAGCTGACGTGAACAAGGCAGCAACTGAAGTGGAAAATCGGAATAGAAATACATACGGTTTTTAATAAACCAAATTTCTTTAGCAATAAAATAACGTAATTGAGGGGAGTTTTTTTTTTTACAGTATTAGTGAAGATATTACGGTACTTGTGATCGGATTATTGACACAAAAGTTGAATGTCGGAAGAGACGTTTACATAAGATAGCCCAAGATTATAGGCCGTTTAATAAATGGAATAGGCCTACATTTATTCTACTATATTATCAAATGAAGCATAGATGCATCTGAAACAGATCGATCCAATTTTCAGATTTATTAAAATGTAGATTGTGGATTGATGCGGATCATGTTAGGCCAAAATATACTTGAATAAAACTGGGTAAACAGGTGAGTGTATAGCCAATAAATGACAGAACAGCTGCAGTCGAGCCATATTTCAAGCCAGAATAACGATCGGAGAGAGGTAAAAGGGAATTCTTTTTCAGGTTTGAAACATTTTTTTTTTATTTTCATGACAGTCCTGATCTCACTTTTACGAAGGCATAATACATTGACGTTGTGTTAGCTGAATATATTTTGAAGCGGGAACCGTGAACAAGCGCAAGTTTGGCCCACGTGCCATGCTATCCAAGGCTTGATCACGTGATGTTATTGCGACTCTGTATGGCGGGAAAATGTTCAACCAACACGTGGCATGTTGAAACTTTCATTCTACTGACCCCACCCAATTCTATGAAAGTATTTTAATACATCTGTTAATCAAGGAACGAATGGATACAGTGAATTGTTAGAAAGGTCAAGCAATTCATGTCTTTCATTTAGCCGATATTACCGGGCGGGATGAGCTCGTTCCAGCTGGGAAGATTGTATTGTCTCAGATCAGTTGGCCCTGATATGGGTCTCACATGAGTTGGCCCTGATATGGGCCTTTAAATAGTGTCAGGCGCTTGATTAATTTGCTGTTCGTTTTATTGACATAAACAGTTTGAAAAGCCCTTCCACAATATTTCCCTATGAAGAGCAATCAAAAAATTATTAGGTTTGATTCTCAATCTGAAAATGACGTAATCTGTGTTTCTTCATTAGATTGTTTATATATTTTCCCCTTTGACATCATTGGCGGAACCGGGATAGTTGGACATAGTCTTGTCGGCCGTGACAAAAATTCTGCAAGGTTTCAAGCATGTACTGCAGAGAAAATAAAGAAAATATCAGAATGTCTAAGTGACAGAATATGCTCTTGTCACGTATGTACGCGAATTTGTGATTTTAAATTGGCCGGGCGTCCGATGAAGCTAATCTCTTCATTGTCAGCCGATCATTGCGGTCAATTACTCGAACCTAATTTCATGGTTAAAGAGCAGGAAGAATGCATTGCTCTCCAAAGAGAGAAAATAATGATAGGAAATGCAAGAGGCAATGGATAATTCACTAAAAACGATCAAAGATGAAGAAGTCCGCCATTTAGCTTCTCGCGTCAAAAAAAGATAATTCGAACACGTTCGTTTTCCTAAAATTGGCTTGAATTGGGTACTCGAATAATCACTGTAGGACCTTGAAAAGTCATTAAATTTAATGCAAGAAAAGGCATGCGAACGCTGTTTTTTTTTGCGTTTTGGTTCATCATTTGCTGCTGATGTCGCCAGATCAACAGGTTCGGAGTTATTCACTGTGACCGTAGCGACCGTGTCAACTGCTTTTTTGAAGCGTAAACTATGTCCTAGTTTTTTCAGAACACGTCATCGCGGAGAAAACAAGTTCTTCGTCGTTCAGATTTTTTAGTTGATCCATATCGTTGAAACCACTGCTTTGAAAATTATGCCGCCGAATTGATTGAATTTTAAAAATTCTGACGGATTTCATATTGAATTTGATGCTCAACAGTCATGCCAGTCGAACAGACCGTCAGCAAGGTCGGAAGAAAATGGAAGCAAAACTTCGCCTCGGTACTCAACGGGCACATTTGTATATATTGCCACATGCGAATATACGACCAGCTTTCACATTATTTTGTGCTAATACAATTTTTAAGGTTCTGGGAACAAATTTAATTCGTAAATCAACTTATTGCTAGTAACTTTACAAAAAAAACGAAAAGGGGAGACAATTCTGACAAGACCACATTCTTCCAAAGAGGGCGCTTTTCACGAAGGTGACTGAATGAGACGATCAGGAACTAACAGGAAGATACGAGGGTTGCCAGCGAGAAATTACATATACAAAAGAAGAGTGTTTTAATAAATAAATGAATGAAAACAACGACCAGACATTGACACCATTGGTTTTATTTACCCACCACCCATAGAATCCACTTCTTTATTAATCCTACCACCCACAGAATTGGATTTCATTTTAACACGACCACCCATAGAAAAAAAAAAGGCTTCCCATCCGCCGCCCCCATGCCTTTTTTTCTGGAATAGCCCTAAGATCCTTATAGAATTACATGTAAGAAACGGTTCATCAGTGATCAGCTTCATCAGTAATACATTGACAGGACATTTTAGCTGACCAGTCATAAATATGAACTTCCATATACTTTCCAATTCAGGGAAGACAACAGGTGTTGGTCAGATCAAGGTCCTTAACTACAGCGATGCTGAGATCAGGTAAGACAATCCTCTGTATTCTATTTTACCATGTAAACAAGAGAATTTTCCCTCTGGTTCAGGTTTCTATCAGTCACATTCTCTGGCATGTCTGGAGTGGTGTGACAAGTTTTGGACTTCCTAACTAGCTTTCCTTCAGACGAGCTCACCTGAAAAAATCATATATACATGTACTACAATAAATATAAGCCAATTGTGAAGACAAATATCAAATGTTACATGTCGTGGTAGGAGTCTTCATTATCACATTTCAGGACTTGTGCAAAATCTTCCTCTGTATTTCCTCATTATTGAATTTTCAAGTATGGCAGTACTGACATGATTGATGGTGTATATAGTGTATAATTTGTTCACCTGTATCTGCATAGTAGTCATGTTAGAGAACCATCGATCATCTGTTGATATGTGGAGTATCGGTAATGTAAATGATATAAAGGCACAGCTTCCTTCAGTTGATGAAGCTGTCATTGATAAGTCCTGAATCTTGAGTTGAACCATTACTTCTGACTTCTGTTTGCTTTGACTGGTTGGAATTAATGTTCATGAGTTGATTGGTTTCTAGTTTTGATGTTTGCTGGCCTGCTCACCGTATCAATGTGGACCCTGATGGAGGGACCGTCGAGCCTATGTACGTATTCTGGATACCATGCTCCCTTCTAGTTCTATCACCGAGATACATGTATGAATGCAATAGAAGTCCTACTATCGCAGCTAGAGGCCGTGCTATGATCATGAGAACAGAATACAACAAAACACAATTTCCACTGGGGCCTTTAAGCTTTGTTGGAATGATTGACTGATGATTAAATTTCATCGATGGAATATGTGTGACTTGATGGATCCACTCTATATTATCTCCAACTTTAAAGTACAGTGATATCCTCGTAAATATATAGCTGCTAATGAAAATTATCACATTAAAAAAGTATTATTTGAACTGCCCTCCTCAGTTTATGCAGAATATGTGGTGCTGAGTTGTCTTACATAAAGTTAAACAATTTGAATACAAGACATGCTGTGTCCCTGTGCTAACCTAATGTCACATTTGTTTTATTCAGGGGAATGTGTACAATGTTTGCGAGTCCTTCTGACCAGCTTGTGAAGAAAGGTGTTCCTCTACCATGGAGTGGCAACTTCACCATCTCCTCCCACGATGTGAAAAAGGTATGCTACATCGTGTGTTCTCATCACTGAGCAGTATGTATGTAACATGTGTCCAATCGAAGGGTACGTAATAGAGTTTGAATCATTGCCTGATGGTACTTCGATGAATCCGCTCATTGGAAATAGTGGAAGCCGACTGCTGTAGTAAGCACTTTACACCTCATCATGTGATATACCATACTTGGCACTGGTATGTGTGCTCGCTGTTAGATAACTGTATATGGTACCGGTATGTGTGCTCGCCGTTAGATAACTGTATATGGTACTGGTATGTGTGCTCGCCGTTAGATAACTGTATATGATACTGGTATGTGTGCTCGCCGTTAGATAACTGTACAATGAGGTTACATAATTATTTCCCACTTTTTCACGTAACCCTGTTTATACCTGCTTTAGAGTGATATCAATGTTGACTTATTCCATTAATTAAATGTATTTCATGCTTACTTTGTATGCTCTTGTTCGTGACGTTTGTAATCAGCACCTACTGTCAACATGATAAAATGGACATCACTTGGTTTTCAGGTGGTCTCTGTTTTGATCAGGAATAGTTCCAGCGAGGAGGTTTCTCCAGTCGTAACCGCTAACCAAAGGAAGCCGTCTCAGTCCTGCAAACAGAACCGATCACTTCAACCTGTTCACACCAAGAAGATTTTGCCCATCAAACAAAACCGATCCTTACAACCTGTCCCTCCCAGGGAAACATCAGGACCAGCACATCGTCAGAAACCCTTGACAAGTTTGTCTGTAAACACTACCCGCCGTGGGTCTCAGTCTGATGTTACAACGCAGAATACAACGGCAAACAACTTCACATCCCAGTCTACATCGCCAGCTGCGAGATCACAGAAACTGTGTTTACCACAAACACATGTAGGGGAAACCACTGGTAAGCTTGGATGAAATTTCTAACCTTTTATCACACTTTCTTGTTTTCCAGAGTCTTGAAGCTAGACACTGTCCCCAAAAGCCTGCATCCAATGTATTTGTTACTTGTCTATATAATGTTCCTCAGGGATGTTCCATTAAAAAATATATACCCCCACAGAAGGAAAATTTCTAGCCCAGAGCCATGAAGATATTCAATGCAGGCCTCAGAGTGTTCCTATATTTCTCAGTGTTCCTACAATGTATATTTTCCCAAAATCTCCTATATCTCCTAAATTTTTAACTATTTCAACTCGAATATTACAAGAAATGGCGAGTAGTATTTGTTTTTGTGACGTCGCTATCATCAATAGAATATAGGGTTCAGATCCGACATTTAATATTCCACATCAATAATCGAAGGTTGTTTTTCACACGTGGGAGGCGTGAGCCGGTGTTATTTCACGACTGGTAAGTCATGCTGGTCACATGGGTGGTGCTGATAAGGTATGCTGGTACTTCATTATTTCATTCAGCATGAAATTGTGTAAGAATTCTATGTATTCCTATATTAATTTCAGTCATCTTCGGGGATAAATTATAATTTAATTATATTCCTACATTGTGAAACACCCTGCCAGAAAATACTGGCTCAGGTGGCTCACCCGAGCCAGTATTTTCTGGCAGGGTGTTTCACAATGTAGGAATATAATTAAATTATATTCCTATATTTCTGGGACAATTTCCCAATATTTCTACTGTATTTTCATGAAAAACCTTTATTTTCTTCTATATTTTTACTGAAGGGCACTCTGACCCTGTTCAATGTCCTACATCTTCCACTCACCCGTAACAGCAAAATATAATATTGACCTTTTGTTTTTGGACGCCTTCTGTATTTGTTTGAAATACCTAGCTGGTTACCAATGAAGAGAAACAATTTCCATTGTGAATAACGTTCTCCAGTTTATCCATTACCTGTGACATGTGTGCAACACAAGGCAACATTCGGAGACCCTAAGACGGGGTGTCGCATATAGCTCGGTTATATACTTGAGAGACATCATACATGTACATGTACTATTGTTAAAAAAACATATTTCATTATATCGTGATAAAACAATTCATCCTGCCAGTACAATTTCATACTCTCATCAACCTTTATGATGATTTTGTGAAATATAATTGAATAAATGGATTACAATGGGGCATGTTTGTGGTTATAACAACTCGGACTGAGCCAGATAGGACAGTCTGTGAGTAGAAATGATAGGATCAGAGAATTGTGTATGTTTGTTATTCTCATTTATTCTTGGACAATGGGGCATTCATTATTTGATGGTTCATGTTTTGTTCCTTTCCATTTCCATGTGGCAGAGACCAACGTTGTGCTCTCTAACAAATCAGAAAAGGTCATGAACTGGAGTTTGTCTGCATTTGTTCAACCATACATGAAGGTTAGTATTAATACACCTTGTTCTCTTTTCCTCAATTAGTTCCTGTCCAATCAATTAACTCTTTCCCCCATAGACTTGTGGGGAATTTTCTCTCTCTGGCCCATAATAGATTTGTAATGGCGTAGGTCTTCAACCCATGGACTTATTTCAATTTTCATACTTCTCCAACGATGTAAAATATCCCGTTTTATGTCCCATGTCATGTGGAGAAATATTTAGCAATTGTCTCCCACAGACCCATTCTCCGTAATTTGTTTACGTTTTATACCAATATCAGCAACATTTATTCTAAAAATAAGTAATCTTGTGAGAAAATGTTTTGTGACTGCTTTATTTCTGTTGGAAATCACAGAAAAATCGAAGAAATTGTCGCATTTTAGCTACGTTTTGCAGCGTTCTCTTCCTGCTTTCCGGCTACCATTTGCATGTTTCCTTATACCATCGTAAAGCTAATTCTCCGTAGGATCGGGATTTGGCAGTGACATCACAAGATGGCAGGTGTAGAACGAACTATAACTGTTTAATCCGATATACCTTCCGTACAGGAGAATAAAGACGGTAATAAATATTCATAAGGTGAAAGAAACACAGCTCACTGATTGGCCAAGGTTGAGCGCGGCCCGACGTGATTGGAGGAAGAGGTCACGTGGTGACTCAGTCGCTATGGTCACTGTCGACAAAAGGCCGGCTGTCATGGCGGCTAAAAGCATTTACGGCGAAGACAGCAGGTCCCGGGAAAATATATAAAATAAACTCAGATGGGCAGATTTGGCGAGCTAGTCATCAAGGTTAGATACTTTGGTAGTTTATGCTCGCGTTACGTGAAATATTCAGGAATTTGGAAGCAGATTTTACTATTTGTCTTGGAGCACACGAAACAAATTTGTTGTCAAATCCCGCATTTTCCATCGATTATTTCTGTTTCTCTCCCAATTTCATTTTACCCTTATCATAAAACATACCAGCAGTCCATATAGTCAGATATATTGAAATTTTGGTTTTCTGAAAATGTATAGTTTTAATTGGGTTTTACTCAAAGTAAACATGGTAAATGCCAAAAATTGCAAGAATAATCGACCACATGGGAACTCAAGTGACTCGTCAAAATCCGTCTTCATGGGTTAGGCGAACACTCGTCAAAACACGCTACATGGGGATCTACACAAGTCATCAAAACCCATTTATATGGGGGAAAGAGTTAGCAGAAATATACAGCCCAAATTACTTGATCAGGTTATATCCCGCTCTCTAAAATGGAGATAAAAAAGGTGGTTATACCCCCTGTTACGGAGTATAGGGGGGGTATACTGGATTCAGCTTGTCCATCCTTCCATCTGTCCATCCGAATTCGATATTAACGCTCTAGAAGCTAAGCCGTTCCATCTAGAGACTTCAGATTTGGTATACAGCATTGATGTGTATCAATGCACAAGCCTATTTATTGCAGTTGGATACATTTCGATGATTTTTGTGCTTTCCATGTTCATGTTGCAGTTAGATTTCCTCACAAACTTCAGTTTAAGCTAGATCTCCTCACTAACTTCAGTTTATGCTAGATCATCTCACAAACTTCAGTTTAAGCTAGATCTCCTCACTAACTTCAGTTTATGCTAGATCTCCTCACAAACGTCAGTTTAAGCTAGATCATCTCACAAACTTCAGTTTATGCTAGATCATCTCACTAACTTCAGTTTAAGCTAGATCATCTCACTAACTTCAGTCTATGCTAGATCATCTCACAAACTTCAGTTTAAGCTAGATCATCTCACAAACTTCAGTTTAAGCTAGATCATCTCACTAACTTCAGTCTATGCTAGATCATCTCACAAACTTCAGTTTAAGCTAGATCATCTCACTAACTTCAGTTTATGCTAGATCATCTCACTAACTTCAGTCTATGCTAGATCATCTCACAAACTTCAGTTTAAGCTAGATCATCTCACAAACTTCAGTTTATGCTAGATCATCTCACTAACTTCAGTTTAAGCTAGATCATCTCACTAACTTCAGTTTAAGCTAGATCATCTCACAAACTTCAGTTTAAGCTAGATCTCCCCACTAACTTCAGTTTAAGCTAGATCTACTCACAAACTTCAGTTTATGCTAGAACTTCTCACAAACTTTAACCAGTTCATCAAACTTGACCAGTTTTGATAAATGGTACTTTGGATCCATGCCATGGGGATGGAGTGTACGACTGAGTATGTTTACCATGTTTATAGTCCATTCAACATAAACTGTGTCACAGATATAAAGTAATACTTACCAATTTGTCTAATTTTTTGACCAGATATTGGATGGTTCAGGCTCAGCCTCTGATGTGCGCAGGGTCCAATATGAGGTGTTCAAATTCAGAAGAGTCACTGGACAGATTGAACCAAGGGAATCAGCCAAGGTCAGTAATTTACTCCCCTGTTAATATATGAATTTGATTTTATAGCTGAAAGACTATGCTACCCTATTTCTTCTAAACACTCTGACGGTAAAACTTGACTTCAGGCTACTGTGGGGAGAAATTCTGCAAACATTCTACAAATTTCACTAGCTATCTTTGCAGTTTTTGGGATAAATAACATATCCATGCCACAGTATTTAGCCACAGTTGACATAAAGATGGAATTTTTCTGCTTCTGAGTCTAGAAATGCTGTTCAAATAATTAGAAGAATTATGGTAAAGACTATCATGTTCATTATAGATAACAAGTTTTAAAAGATGGTATGTTTCACAAAAGGTCATGTGTTTTTTATCAATCAAGCTTTGTATCATTGCTTGAAATGTGGTTAGAATGTCTCATGAAGAGCCATTCATTGTTTGAAAACACAGAGAGAACATACTATGAAACATTGCTTGATTTTAAATTGTTATCCCGAGCTTGGGAACAACTGGCTGATGTCAAAAGTCTTGTCATGTCTGTATGTCGACACGTTGTGGCACTGACAATTTACACTTTGTTGTATGTTCTGAAACCTGTGATGTATTCTCATCACAATGTCAATTATCGATGAGTAGGTCATTATAATTGCCATCATTAGTCTATTATGTAACAGATAAATGAAGAGGTTACTGAGAATGTTATTTGGGCTTTCGTTAAAGATCTCCCATTAAAAAGCTGATATCCTGGAAAAGAAGACTGACCGCTAGTGCAACTTGCAGCAGGTCCTTTGTCAATTACATTTCCGGAGTCTTACACCAAATCATTGCCATTATTTGTCAGTTGATTGTGATAATTGTTCAGGGTCACAATGATTACCCACGGACACGATGAACTGATTACCATGATTATTGTAACAGCTGTTAACTCTCTTCTGTTGTAGGTGTGTGTACAATTTGAGCCCCAGGACACAGGTTATTTTACCCAGTATTGGGAGGCTCAAACCAAGCAAGGAGACTCCATGAAAACATTCCTCAAAATACAACTCACAGGAGAGGTAAGTTTTCTTAACTTATATTATGCTCATTTCTAAGTGGTAAAGATTTTGCTGAATATGACGCCTAATGCAGACTCTTATGACCAGAGAGATTTCACCGTACATATATGAGATTGAAATGTTCATTTTCTGATTCACTTTTGGTTTTGCTAACCAAGTTTTATGTTTGATTTGTCCTGACTGATCTTCTCGTGATTTCCATCATTTTGTGTTTGTAGGCCATGCCATCAGCCAGCCCTAGAGTGCAGAGTTGCCAGGATAGAGCCAGGTCAGCGACTGCAGACTCTATCAGCTCGGTGAGCTCTCAGACTGCCAGGTCAGTTAAAAAAACAGTCCATATTAGGTCAGTTGATATCCTCATATTAGGTCAGTTGACAGTGAGACATGTCCATCTTGGATCATTCAATCTTCTCTTACCAGCTCAGTTGACAGGTCTACATCAGGACAGTTGATATTGAGACAGGTCTGTATCTGCCCTTACGAAATGGAAGTATAGCCGCAGTAGAATAGAAGTACAGTGGCAGTAGCAGCTGAAAGTATAATGGCAGTATGACAGAAGTATATACTGCCAGCATACTTCCATGAGATTGTTGTTCTCAAGACAATTGGTTGTATGTTAGACTGAATTTGTGAGTTGTAGAAGTTTTGCAGAAGTATGGTAGAATTATGGCGGCAGTATGCTGACATTATGTTAATTAAGCTGCTGTAACCCTTCACGGAAGTATGGAGGCAGTGTTATGGCAGAGGGCTGGCAGCATAGACAGAAGTATATGGCCAGTATAGTAGCAGTATGGTAGAAGTATAGTGGAAGTATGACTGCAGTATGCTGACATTATGTTAATTAAGCTGCTGTAACCCTTCACAGAAGTATGGAGGCAGTGTAATGGAAGAGGGCTAGCAGCATAGACAGAAGTATATGGCCAGTATGGTAGAAGTAGAGTGGAAGTGTGCCTGCATCATAGTGGCAGTACACAGGCTGAAGTATAGCAGCAGTATAAGATTGCCCCGTATACCAAGTGTGGCCTAAATAAAAATGGTATTTACAATAAGCATCCTCCTTCAGGAAAAATTCACACATGCATGTATCATACACACATGAATGGTGGATATTACTACATTATAACATGGACATATGATGTATTATAACATGGTAGGCCGAAACATGTTTTGGGGTGTAATTAAACTGATTGCCCTGGCTGATACCGCCCCCTATATTCTCACCATGATAAATTTTAGATCAGACATGCCATAATGTTGGTCTCAGTACATGTATGTTTGAAAAATATACAGTATTTGTAAAATATGGGGAATGTAATGAAAGAGGAATTCTTCCCATTGGCATCTAATATATTAATGCTACTTACATGCATCAGTTCATGAAGAAAGCTGTACAGAGAAAAGAGGCATACTGCATAGATCTGCTCTCCATGTGCGATACACAGCAACTGTGTGCTCACTGGAGGGAAATTCAGTTGACCTATTTTTCAAATTAATGAGGAATTCCTATCCCAGCATTCCTCTCACTGAAGTATAGTTTCAAGTCAAAAGCCTTTTTTGGTAAGGACAAGTTGTAGAAGTATAACAGCAGTGTACACCTGATGTATTCAAATTTGCTAAAGTATTGGCAGTATACCAGAAGTATAGAATTTATATTTTATGTGATCAAGTTGTAGAAGTATAGCAGCAGTACACAACGCAAGAGTGTAAATGCCAGAAGTATAGTGGCAGTATAAAGAAAAGAGCTGAAATTGCACAGAGTTTCAGAAGTATGACCGCAGTAGAGGGGAGATCTGTGGAAGTATAGTGGCAGTGTATACTTCCACAGAAGTATATACTGCTCTTCCGTAAGGGTGATCAGTTAATCTTTGATTGGATCACTTGACAGACAGACAGACTGGCCTGATCGGATCGCTAGTGAGAAAGACCAGATTGGATCACTTCACAGACGGATTGGATCACTTGACAGACAGACCTGATTGGATCACTTGACTGACAGACTTGATCCGATATGTTGACAGACAATTGCAGGTACCATATCTTGCTACCCCAGACCCAGACATATCGACATACCAGTCAATTGACAGTCAGGTCTGTGTAGCATATCCTAGGTCAGTGTTAGTTGAGAAGACGGAGGCAAGCTTATTTTCATTCAGTTGACATCCATGCAAGCACGCACATGTCAAGCCAGTCTTCTAACTTTCTTTGTAACTGGTTGATCCCCTCTTATGTCTGTGTAGCAAGATTGCCACCATATTGAACATAATGAGTTTTGTCAATCAGTGATTATCTGAGAATTAAATGAGTTTCATAACAATAAGTTAATGATATATTGCAGGACATTCAAAGGTACAGTGCTAAGTCTGTTGAATAAGTCCATTGATTTCCCCAACTGTGCTGCAGGACAGTCCAAAATGAGCACAATTCAAGTGAAGAATTCTGACTCGATCTCCCATGTGGTAAGTATAGTCTTTGCCTCCCATGTGGTAAGTATAGTCTTTGCCTATTTTCATGTTTTCATTCACATTTTTTTATTGGTGGACTGGTAAAGTGTTGAACAAAACCATATCTTATAGCATGTTTTGATGATTTGTATCTTGCTGTACAGTACAAGGCAGAAATATCTTGATCATAAACGCGAGTTAAAAAAATCATTTTCGCGACTATAATTTATTAATCTCGATCGGAAAATGCGCCTCAATCGCGCGAAAACAAAAGCATAATCGCGACTGAGATGCGTCGACCGTTTGCCGTAACTGTAAAGATACTGCATGACGCGATCAGAACAAGTCGCGTGTTGTAAATAAACGATTCCCTTTGCTACTTGCCGATAGTCTCGTTTGTCAGCCTTGTTTGCTCGGATAAATGCATGCGGGAGGATTTTGTTATGAACCGTCTTTTTTGAAGCAATATATTTGCATGTAGCTTGATTGAAACCCCGCTAAATATATATATTTTCAGAAAGCCCATACTTTAATTAATCTGTCCGTCAAAATATCTGCCCTTTTTTCTCTAAAATAAAACCAGACCAGGTGAGAAAATAAAACAAACAAAAAACATTTGATTTCGGCAACAATGAACATTACCTTGCGTCTATGTCCCAGCCAAACGATAATTTTCATAAAAAATATCATCACGATTCGCTCAATTCAAGCGGACGATCGTGCTAAAATACCAGTACATCATCTCTGTGGGGTTTAATCCGACATATAAATCCGAGAAACCCTTTATTTCCATTGTAAATCCAACAGTCGGCTCGCTAAAGTTTCCAATGGAGCCATTTTCTATGCGATAAATTCACTCGGCACTGAAGACCGACATACAGACAGACAGCCGGCCAATCGCTGCGATTGTCTCACAGACTTTCCTACGATGACCTCATTCTCAACTAATCAGCTTCGCGGTATTAACCAACTCAGTCGACCTTGTTTTATCGAACGAATATTCATGACGATGACAGGTCTATTCAATCAAATTCTTCGTTATTTCTTTGTTAGTTGTTAAATCACTCATCATAGGTCGAAAGTGGGGGAAATGGCCTTCGAAATGAATCCAATATCTCCCACATTCTACCGCGGGAAATGAGATTTCGATGGCGCTGAAAATGGTCCAAAACCCGGCAAATTCTTTGCTGATTTTCTCAATTTCCATCACACTGAAGGACGTCTTCAACAAAATAAACTTTTTATACGTTTATGGTATGATTCTTAATAAAATTTGAACGTATATTGCCGATTATTTCGTTATTGAACGGTGTGGACTATCAATGAGCTTTCACTCGATGAACATTTTACTGTGAGGGGAATTTCTTACGTGGTGGTCAATCTTGGCTTGTTCGGCCAACAAGACTCCATCTGACGCGATCAATAAAGTAATCCCTTTTGAAATATGCCTGTGGATCGCGCTAAAACCCGAGACGATCGCGTCGACAGCGACATCGGCCGCTTTTACACGCTGACGCGTTTACAGAAAACAGTCGGGTCAAAACCGCGTGTTCCGAAATTTACAGTCGCGACTCCTTCAATAAACTAGCACGAGTCAGTCTCGATTACTTCGCGTTCTACTCGCGTTTAGCATCAAGTTATTTCTGCCTTGTACTGTAAATTGATATAATTTTCATTCTTCATTTTTAGTCAATGGACAAATTACATCAGCACATGTATGTCATCAGAACTTTATTTTTTGCCTCTAATAACTAGTAGCCCTCTAATCTAATGTGATAACTGCTCACCTCAATGAATGTGGCCTGCAATCCAGATGTGGAATTTAAATATTGTAACATTAACGTATTTATAACCTTCATTTCAATGTGTTATCTATTCTGTTTATTTCACAGATTGAGGTAATTCAGCCTCAACCACCATTCTATGTCAAACATAGCAAAGTGAATGTCCGGTAAGTACACAGTGATACTACTGACACTATTACAGGACATTATTGACACTATTACAGGACACTATTGACACTATTACAGGACACTATTGACACTATTACAGGACACTATTAGAAACTTAAGGAAAAATATTGATACATGTTACAACAGTTGGACTGATGTTCATAATTTTCTTTGTGGTACGTTACTCAGTTCAAGAGTCCAAGGTATTACCAAGAACCTTCACTCTCAGTTGGCACGTTTGGTACACAGCTGTTCAACATTCTTATCACTTCAAATATATGTTAAATATATTGATCAAATACATACAAAACATGAGAATATAAACTTATTTTATATGTTGCACAAAAGCCTCAAGGGGAACTTTCATATTTGGGTTCATCCATCCCTCAAGTTTGTTTCTGGACATCTCTGTTGTAGGGGAGGTAAATCTGTTTATCTGTCATTGATGTGTTATTCAATCTTTGTTGTAGAGGAGGTAAAAAAATGTATGTCAGTGACCTGTTATAGAGGAGGAGGTAAATTTGTTTATATGACAGTGACCCATTATTCCATCTCTGGATTTTGTAGGGGAGGTCACTTTGTCAAACTACCCATCCGATTCCAGCCATCACAGAAAGGTTCCTACGAGACTCTAATTGTCGTCCGACCAGATATTGGACAGACCTGGAGTTTACCACTTAAAGGAAACTGCGACAGTTAGCTTTACCATTTTGAGGAGCTCTTGCCCAAGTGGTGTGCTCTGTTTTACCAATTACAGCAATGTGTGCGTAGCCTTGATGCCTGGAGGGACATGTGACCTCTTGGTCCGACCATCCCTGCAATATTGTTCTAAGATGTCCTTAGGTTACCGCAAACAAGGAATGTGCTTACAAGTGCTTTACTTTGTTAAATCACTTGAAGGAATGTGCACAGCAATACTATTCAAAGGAACATGTCCTTGCCTTTTAACACAATAAGGAATGTGACTGTCCTTTATCACATGAAGGAGTGTGCCCAGCAATACTATTCAAAGGAACATGTCCTTGCCTTTTAACACAATAAGGAATGTGACTGTCCTTTATCACTTGAAGGAGTGTGACCAGCAATACTATTCAAAGAAACATTTCCTTGCCTTTTAACACAATAAGGAATGTGACTGTCCTTTATCACTTGAAGGAGTGTGCCCAGCAATACTATTCAAAGGAACTTGTCCTTGCCTTTTTCACAATAAGGAATGTGACTGTCCTTTATCACTTGAAGGAGTGTGACCAGCAATACTATTCAAAGAAACTTGTCCTTGCCTTTTAACACAATAAGGAACGTGATTGTTCTATATTGCTTCAAAGGAGTGTTGTAAGGTTTACCACAACTAGCATCTGTTTAACATGGTTAAAGAGTAACATGTGTTCAGTGGATCACAGCGTTAAATTCTCGCTGTTTCTGCTGATTGAATCACTTTGATACATGTACCTCAATTACCGGTAATGAAATGATATGTTGGGGAGATTGAGATACAGTGAAAAAATGGGGCTAGTCTAGCACCTATGCTAAGGACAGGAAACATATTACATTATCAGCAGAAAGCTACCATGCCCAAACACTCCTACAATTGATTTTAAGTAATAATTATCATTGCTAAAAAATTATGGTTAAAAAAAAAACATTGAAATTTTTAAGACTGAGGATGATATTTTGTTATACATGTACTAAGTTTTCAGCAGTAATTCATTACTGTTTTGTTTCTACTGAGAGAGGATGGACTAAGGTACAATTTAATTATATAGATTTATTATGTCAGAAGTATGTATTATAAAACGGAATATATCATGCACCCGGGGCGGAGACTTTTGCCGGGGCACACTGGGACAGTAGTACTTTCCTCCTAAAGTGCTGTTTAAGTGCATTATTTTGTTTCCTAGATAGTAGTCATTACTAATCCTATCAGATTTGATGAGTTTTACTAAAACTCAAATGCTTCATTGGCATGAGAATCGCACAAAATATTTTTTTCCTCAAATTTGAAGTCTGGGAAAGCAGTGTATAAAAATTGCAACTAACTTAACCATCACTGTTGAATCTTCTGAACTCCTATGAAACATACATGTATTAGTACTTGATTTAAATTAAAATATATTTTGATTATTGTCCCACCATACCCATATCCGGGGACCCTTTTCTTTACTTTTTGAAAATAAATTCTGGAGTAAAGTATAACAGATATTTCAGAATTGTTTGTGTGATTATGTCATACTAGATATTATTTATAACAAGAGCATGGAAGGCTACTCTACAGGACAAAATAAACAGATTTTTGCAAAATGGTGACAAATGTCCCAGTGTGTCCCAATCATGCAGTCGAGAACAAGAAGCTATCGCATATCTGAAGAAATAAGAATCCTACTCAATTCAATCAATGTGCTTCTATATTTAGCAAATAGTAGTTCATTGTTTTAGTTAAATGCATATGCCATGTACATGTATGGAAGTTGTACAGCAGATGATACAACAATTCTAAGGGTAATGTCGCTTTTATAGTGTGTATGGACAGCTGGAGTGTTCAGTGAACTTATATGGATAATGGTGCACCTATAGTCTTGACATCAACCAACATGTATATTCTCCTGTGTATATATAAATATCATGTATATTGTACTTAAAAGCTGCCATATATTTGGTCAAAGGAATTGATTTCATCGTGAAAACATCTGATTTAAAAAAAATTCCATTTTCTCTTAAAAAGATCCTCCATTTTCTTACAGCTGTCTCTGTCTTTGTATTAATGCATTATTTTCAATATGGTTTTATGTATAGTAAGGAGGTATGATAGCACTCCATTTCCAGCTAACACCCTGCTACTACAGTCTGTCCTGAGTGGGGGCGAACCCACGATCCTCGTGCCGACAGCCGAACCTCTCTAACCCACTCGGCCACCGAATCACTCTACAAGAGACTGTGTTTAAAATCGAGTCATTCTCCGCGTACGCTTCGCACATGCGCTTATTTTACCTAGAAGAACTATGACGTCATCTGGTTTGTGTTTGATAGTTCCTGCTCTTCTCCCCTGCATACCGCTCTTCAGTGCCAGAGGGAGAATCGGGTATGCGGTAAACCCAGGAAGTGAAATCTTCCCCGTTTTAGTACTGAATAAGTAACAGACTGTTGTAGCAGTTTCTTACCACATTTTAGTATGCTTTCATACCTGAAAAGTAAGATGTTAGCCATTTTTTCACACGCCCAAACTATCACTTGCAGCCCACACAATTCACCTCAACAATCGGCAATTGCCGAGGTAAATGCCGTGGCATAAGCAGTTACCCCGGAAATGTTTAACATGATGTTGAATAGGAATTATTTTAATATGGCATTATTTTTGCCGGAGTGAGTTTTCCGAATTGTGTGAGCTGCACTTGTTATGTTTCTCCTATATTTTCATCTAAAACTTCTATATGTATTCCTACATTTTGTTGTGTGGTCACCATGACCCGTGAACTTATCACCTCTCAATCATGTTCATAGTGATAAAACTGCTGATTTGTACACATGTTTACTGTATACATGTATATACCAAAATATTGTACATTTTGGGGTCCGACTAATATATTATATTTTATCTGCGGCACTCTTGCATTCTTGTTGTTTTTCCCCCCACCAGATACTAGAGGGGGACTTAGGGATTTGCTCCATCCGTCAATGTCATTCCGTCACTTTACTTGTGACAGCAATAACTCAAAAATCAATTGCCTAATTGATATCAAACTGGACAGTGGGTTGGTATGAGAGAGTTGGGGGGGGGGGATTTGGTTTAATGTCCCACTCAATTTTGTTTCACTCATATGGGGACAGTCTGTTTGGTTGGTGGAGGAAGCCGGAGTACCGAGAACCACCGCCCATCGGCAAGTAACTGACATACTTCCACACATGGACCAGCTGGGATCGAACCTGTGGCGGCTCAGTGGTGTGAGGCTAACGGCCACCAGCGAAGTGCCTTAGACCACTCAGCCACCATGAGAGAGAGCATGACTGGGATTGTTTTTTTGGCAACCTACGTAATCCAATATGGCCACCATGGCTGCTGAGGCCTTGACCCCATTCAGCCATGCTATCTAAACTTGTGACTGCAATAACTCAAATACAATTTGTCCGATTGACATCAAACTTGAACAGTGAGTTGGTATGAGGGAGAGAATGACTGGGATTGTTTTTCAGCAACCTGTGTAATCCAATATGGCCACCATGGCCTTGACCCTATTCAGCAATGCTACCTAAGCTTGTGACTGCAATAACTCCTTGGACAGTGGTTTGATGTCGGCGAGATGATGGCGGAGATTGTTTTTCCCATGTTCACTCATCTGCATAATCCGTTATGGCCACCATGGCATTAGCCCCAGATTCGGCCATTATAAGCTTGTGATGGCAAAACTGAAGAACGATTTCACCAGCTGACATTCCATATAAGAGTAGCATTGGCTGCATAGCATTTGCCATCTTCATTCCGTCAAGCCAATTTATACGTTCCCACTTCGAGCTTGCCTTGATTGTGTGTGAGTGAGATCATCGTCAAGTAGTGGCGTCATTCCTCCAAAAATGGTCCCAATATATAGGTCCGCCAATCAATGACGCTCTTCTATGACACTTAGAAATTCAGATGGTTTCGCGGTCTGTAAGTTCTTTGAACATTGAAAGCAGGTCAGATATTTCAAGGGAACTTCGATAAAATGGAGATGAGCATTTGGTTGTTTTCGTCAACCTTCATGACATCCTCTACACAGACCATACATCATTATTTAACATAGTTTAGTTTGAAACATCTCCATTTCTTCATTAAAACTGATGTATACTCTTCAATTCTCAGATTATATAACAAATGTGTTAAGCACTCAATACACAAACAAAACTTCCCATCATTCAATGAACAATTTTAAATACCACATTTTATAAACCTTTCATGTTGCCATACTGTTTATCGTATCGACGGTGGGGGGACATGGACTGCTCAGGTTTTCTTTGTTCTTGTGACTTTTAAATGCGCTAATCATGTTCAGTTAACGTGGTGCAGATGAGACATCGGCTTTGCAATGCATTTGTGCAGCTCCGTTCGAAGACGTCCTGGTTAATTTTTACCCCTCGGCCAAAACCGTGGGGTATTGTCGTCGCCATGTACGTCCATCTGTTATCGCATTTTAGGCAAAACTGCTAGAGACACAGCCACTAAATTTTGAACACTTATCTATCTAGTGCTAAATCAGACAGCTATCGAAAGTGGCTCCCATCGGCCCATATTTTACACAGTTATGCCCCTTTACAGATATATTAATTTCTATTCCTTTCCTATATGCTTGAATGTAACCAACTATATCTGCAGAACTCTGTTTGATGTAGCTAAAATATTTTGGAAACATATTTATATTGTTGTATTCTAAAAACCAACAAAAAATTAATTGCCTCACCCCTTTACTTTTCAGAGTTATGCCCCTTTTCGGGTGCAGTTATCTCTGATTTTGTGATACATGTATATGCTTGAATGTAACCAGTTATTCCCGAAGGGTATTGTCGTCATCAGCGTCGTCGTTCTGTCAGACTGTGGACACCATCTCGAGAAGGATTAGAGCCAGGCATTGTAAATTCATACCACATATGTATCGGGTGAAGGGTCAGAAGCCTATTGAAAATGACTGACCTTGACCTATTTTATCGAGGTCAAATTCTAGTATTTGCTTTATTTTTTGAAGGATTAAAGCTGGTTTCCAAATTCATATTATAATTTATATTATATGATATTTATTTATATCAGTGGTGATGGTCTAGAAGCCTATCCCAGTTGACGGACCTTGACCTATTTTTTGAAGGTCATATACTGTTTATTATGATAAAACATGAAGATTATAGCTAAGCTTTCCAAATTAATACTATGTGTACATCTGGTGATGTTCCAGAGGTGTGCTGAAGATCACTGACCTATTTTATCCAGGTCAGATTCTATTTAGTACAATATTCCATGAAAGATAAAATCTACATTGTCCAAATTTATACCACTTTTGGCTGGACCTGAAGTCCATTGAAGAATATCACTGACCTTGACCTAATTTTAAAAGGTCAAATTCTTTTTGTTAAGTCTAAGATCTCCAAATTAATGTTACCTATGCCTTTAAGTTAGAATTGACCTGAAAATTGTTGAAGATGACTGACCTTGATCTATGTTTCCAAGATTTAATTACTTTATTTGATTATGAGCTAAAAAGAAGAGTATATGTAGAGCTAAGAATTCGGTCTTGCTCTACCAGAACCTCAAAAAGCTGAACTGAAAAGCATTTCATTTGAAAGTGAAACGGCTGAAAGTGATTATGTACTGTAAAAATGCTGAAGTTTCATATCATGCGAAGTGGTGATGGTCAATTGCTCAAATTGGTTTTATTACCCCTCGGCCAATGGTCAAAGGGTATTGCTGTCCTGTATTTCCGTCCATCCGTCTGTCCATCACACCTTTCTCATTACCAGGATATCTTTGGAATGACTTAGCCTTGGCACACCAAACTTGCAGTGCACATCCATATGCTCATGACCCAGAACACTATTGAATCTGGACCCGATTGGTTGGAAACTTTGGCGACCAACTTTAAATAATGCGAAACCTTTAATCTTGTGTATCTCGGGTACCATTTCGCTGTTCAGTGTGAAACTTGGTACAGATCACTGATGCATCAAGAAACTTCAAAGGAATGACCAAACCAGTTTCCCATCGAGTGGAAACCTTGGCGGCCATCTTTAATTTATTCAAAATGTTTAATGATTTTTATCTCTGATACCATTTAAGTGTTCTATACGAAACTTGGTATACAGCATCGATGTATAAAGAGACTTGCATGAATGAATAACCACATCAGTTCCTCTGAATGGCGTGAAGGATGGGCGGCCATCTTCAATTTATGCAAAATCATTAATGATCTCTATCTCTGTTACCATTCAAATGCTCGATGTAAAATCAAGAGACTTATGTAATGAATACCGGTTTCTCTGATTAGACAAACTTTAGGGGCCATTTCTAATTGCAAAATTTTTGATAATCTGTATACATGTATGTGTCACTTGACTGCTTGGTGTTCCCGATATCTTGGTTCAAATTGAATACATTATGAATGGCTGTAGCCCAGAGCCGAGGGGTTTTCAGATGCGCAGCTTCTTATTCAAGTTTGAAAATGGTCGGATGTGCTCTTTTGACATATTATTGCCATTTTCTAGTGGGATTCCCCTTTATATATAAAATAGGACACCTCAAACCAAAAAGTTTGTGTGAATTATCAAAATGCAGAGTGTTACAATTGGTTGAAATATCATTCTGGTTTGAGGTGTCGTATTTCATAATATTTAATAAATTAAAAATTGTGCAAATGCTCTGCATGTATTCTACCAGTAGCTTTCTGTGGGCAAGTAAAAAATGCATTGAGGCAGACGGCGAAGTCCAGTTGTTAGGCTGTTCGCTTTCGAAGCAGTGTGGAGACCAGTTTGTTGAGCTATGTTCGGGACACATTTTGGATCAAAACATTTGCCTTCTTAATATTGTTTTATTGGTTTGCCTAATATATCAGATTTGGATTCATTATGTTACGTGAAACTTCAGTGATATTCACTTAATAAAATATGGATAAAACTGCGTTTTCATATCTACAACTCGACCGCATTGTAGCACACTCGTGACTGGAGTTATTTTTATGGATCAGCAATACTTCCCAGGTGAAAAAAAACAAGGAAAAGTGTAGGTCTCTGAACTGTTCTTGTTACATATATATGTGAGCCCTATTCTGACAGTCAAAAACAAAGAAACAGAAAACATAACCGAGAAAAAATGTTTATCTTTTGTCAATCAATTGTAAACTTATCACCGCCAGTGTGTATGGTAGGCCTAGAATAATAAAGCAACAGTGGGGACAAAGCAACAGATCGAACCTCGTGCAATCGTCTCCGAAAATGGAATTGTGCGTTCCAATGCAATCAAATATCACCTATTTGGATGAAAAAACATTAACATGTTCGTTGAGCAGAATTTTTTTCACTATAAACTAGTTTTGTTTTCAATTGACATCCGTAAAGGTCAGTTGTCCTGGTCGGAACAATAGATTTACACACCCGAGTGTCCGAGGGAGTTACTCTCCGGTAACCATACACATTCTTTTGGAAACTTATTTATAGACTTGAATTCTACAAGCCTATACAAAATTATTCATCTCTGTCCTTATTTTACAGAGTTTATGACCCTTTTTTATACGCCCGCCAAAAGGCGGACGTATTATGTGATGGCGGTTTCCGTCCGTCTGTCCGTCTGTCCATCCGTCATGTCCGGTCTATATCTGGGACAGTTTTCTATCTACAGTTCTAATTTTTGGTGGGTGGCTACCTTACGGGGAGACGATGTGTCGCGTACCAAAATGAAGGTCAAGGTCAGAGGTCCAAGGTCACTGGCCTAAAAAACAGGAAATCACTGAAGTGTTCGTGTCCGGTCTATATCTGTGAACGTTTTCTATCCACAGTTGCAATTTTTTGTGAGTGGATACGCTAGGTGGAGACGGTGTCGCGTACCAAAATTGAGGTCGAGGTCAGAGGTCAAAGGTCACTGTTGCCTAAAATCGGGAAATCATTGATCGTTGACAGTTTTCTATCTACAGTTCTAATTTTTGGTGAGTGGATGCCCTAGGGGGAACAATGTGTTGCATACTAAATGTAGGTCGAGGTCAGAGGTCAAAGGTCAGTGTGGCCGAAAAATCAGGAAATCATTAAAAATTTATAATTTTTTGTGAGTGGATTCAATAGGGGGGAAATGAATTGTAGCATACCAAAATGTAGGTCAAGGTCGAAGGTCAAAGGTCACTGTGACCCCAAAATCAGGAAATTATTAAAAATAACATTTTTTTGTGTCGGTAGACATTAGGGGAACACGATGTGTCACATATCAAAATGTAGGTCAAGGTCAAAGGTCAAGGTCACTGTGACCCCAAAATCGTGAAATTGTTAAAAATCATGATTTTTTTAGTCCATTGAGAAATTACGGGTAGCAGTTTTGTCATGTACCAAAATTTAGATTCAGGGCAATAGTAGAGATCACTGTGACCCCCAGAATCAAGGTCAAAGGTCAACGTGACCTAAAAATCAGAAAATCATTAAAAATTACTAATTTTTTGTGAGTGGATTCAATAGGGGGAAATGAAGTGTCACATACCAAAAATTAGGTCAAGGTCAAAGGTCACTGACCCCAAAATCAGAAAATTATTGAAAATAACATTTTTTTTGTGTCAGTAGATACATTAGGGGGACACGATGTGTCGCATACCAAAATGTAGGTCACGGTCAAAGGTCAAGGTCACTGTGACCCCAAAATCGTGAAATTGTTAAAAATCATGATTTTTGGTGTCCATTGAGAAATTACGGGGAGACGGTTTGTCATGTACCAAAATTCAGGTCAAGGTCAATAGTCAAAGCTCACTGTGACTCCAGAATCAAGAAATCTTTGAAATTTTTTTTGTGTCAGTAGATACATTAGGGGGACATGTGTAAATGTACCAAACTGTAGGTCAAGGCCGAACGTTGAGGCCACTGTGACCCCCAAAATCATGAAATTCATAAAAATCATGATTTTTTTGTGTCCATCGATACATTGAGGGAAGATGTGTCGTGTACCAAAATTTAGGTCAAGGTCAAAGGTCAAGGTCACTGTGACTGGAAAATCAGAAAATCATTAAAAATCACGTTTTCATATGCCTGTTGAAGACGAGGTCATGTAATGCGATGTTACGTTCTGTCCATTCATCCATTAACATTTGTTGTCTCGCGATATCCCTAGTTTGAATGTATGGATTGGTACCAAACTTTGAGACAACCTTACTCGCATGGCAAAGAGGAGCCATGCATCAATTTGTCAAAGGTCAATGTCACAATTCCCCAAAACTTAATCAAGTTTAGGTGACTATATGTGTTAGGTTGGAATATTTAGAGTTTTCTCCCCTACATGTATATGACATTTGTCCTGTGGAGTTGTCTCCTGTGTTTGAAACAGTTACATTTAGTTAAATTCTTGTGAGATAAAAACCATACATTTATGGAGTTTATTAACTCAAAACCAAAGGTTTACTTCATCACAGTCTTCTTCCTTCATGAAAAATTTTCTCGTCTGAAAGAAATCCATTTACAGGAAAACTACTATTTTCTTGTGTTTGACTATTGTCAATTTCAGTGTGGGATATGTGAGCTCTCGGCTTTTGCTCCAAGGTCAACTACTTACCAAGAGTTAGCTCATTTTAGTTTATCATTCAATATAAGATGTGATATATGTTACATTCTCAGAAGCACAAAATTGTAGACCGTTCTCTGGATTGCTAGCTACCAATTGGAATCAAGGCTATTAAACAACCTTGAAATTTTGACCAATGTAATTCCAGATATACGGGCGTATATTGAAGCCCCTTGGGCTCTTGTTGTGTATTAATCTAGATATGATTTTGTGATATATTCTTGAATGTAGCTGTTATAGCTGCAGAATTGATGATATTTTGGACTAGTATAGCCATAATATGTTGCACATTCTCAGCATATTTATATGACTATGCTAACTTTGGAACGTGTACACCAGAACGACGTTTAATGGCTTGAAAGTTATGTACAACAATACGTTTAGATGGTTAATGCACTATAGGTATAGTTGCAGCGCCAGTACTATGTTTGCTATTAATAACATTCCCTCGTTTGGAGAATTGCTGAGGAAGACTGTATATTCGTTCAGAGCAAGAGTTATGTCTAGCGACAACTTGTTGATCCGCTCAATCTGTAACTCTGATCTTCATGTGAACTCTCCTTTGGTAGCCAAATGGCAAGAGCTTTTGTATAATATCAAATAGTGCTGTAATGCTTCTCGTGAGCATTGCAACCTCTTCCCTCTCACCACAACCATTTAATGTACTTGTATGGACTTTTCGTCTGAAATAAAAAGTTATTATTATTATTATTAAGGCAGTGTGATCTCTGCCACACTTTTCAACCTCCAATGTCACATGACAACCCCACATTCAGGCACCTCAGAATCCATTTATATGTTCTCTGGGATATGCATTATTGCTTCATCAATGTTCAAATCGGACAATCTGGTCATAGCCAAGTTTACACGGCTTCATTTGTTCCTACTCAGCCATGCTTCCTCTTATTGAATTTACATGTACAGTCCGGGATCACAAGGCTCCACGGGCCGTACGGCTCTATCGGGCAATAAAACACCTAGAGCTACATTTATCTTGTTCGGCAAATAGTTTGGGTGCCATGATGAGCTGATCCATCTGCCAACATCATCGGCCGGTTGAATTTCTCCTTTTATCTTTGTACGGATCACGGGATCGGTACGCTGCGATGATGCCGATCACATGACCCATATGAATAGTAATGAGAAGTTCATTCGGCAGTTGAGGTTTGAAGACTGATTGCAGATACATCAGCTCATCATGGCGCCCAAATTATTTGCCGAACTAGATAAATGTAGTGGTCAGTGACTTGGGAGGTGTTTTATTGCCGGACAGTACCGTACGGCCCGTGGAGCCTTGTGATCCCGGACTGTATATGTAAATTCAATAAGAGGAAGCATTGCGGAGTAGGAACAAATGAAGCCATGTAGACTTGGCTAACCTCATGGGGGAGGCAAAATTTCACTTGACCGCACCAGGTCCTTAAACCATGATGGATATGCTTCAAAAATGAAAGGACAAACAATTTCTCATCACATCATATTTTATTTACAGTCCTCTTTTATTCCAAATTTAATTTATCCATTTTATACAGATCACTTCATACAGATCATTTTATACAGATCACTTCATACAGATCATTTTATACAGATCATTTTATATACATGACCAATTTACACCAAAACAAAAATACCAGCTGTACATCCTTTTAATAAAATCACAGCCAATGAGATTACAAATGATACACAGAAATTTACTACATTCCCATGTAGGTTCGGACATTGGTCGGAGCTGTAGGATGGCATGGTCCGTCATTAGTAAATGCATTTTCTATATTCATACATTCTGATCCGTTTGTACAGATATATTTGAGAGAATATCACATTTACAAAAATAGAAACAATGGTCTGTTGTATCTGAGGTAGATAAATATATCCCCATAATTATACAATTCTGCAATTTTGTGAAGATTCATATTTATCATTAAATGGCAAAGGTATTCATTTCGTTTACACGACTAAATTCACTCTTCTGTAGTTTGAAATCTACTGTTCCCTAACCACTGAAGACAATGGGCTAATTAAGAAATAAAGACCTAGGAAATCGGTTTCAAATTTTCCAGATAAACACGTTGGCACTCGTCCAGCAGTTTAGACCCTGCGGCCTTGGGTCTAAACTGCTGGATGAGTGCCAACTGGTGTTTATCTGGGAAATTTGAAACCGATTTCCGTGGTCTTTATTTCGACTCGGACATGCAAAATCAAATATTTATCATGAAAGTATATTAAATTAGCTAAAATATGTTAGTGTACAAATGTATCATGCCTTCCACATTGATCAAAACAATTTTTGAATGAGGCGTCACATCCCAGCTGTTAAATGCGAACATTGTTGCAACCTGCGGGAAAGTGTACATTATGCGTGCGCTCACTATAGTTATCCCCGCCAGATGACGTCCCAGCACTGCAGGTGTTTATCAGAAACACCAGTTTCGGTACAATGCTATAACATTGAGACGGGCTGAAGGTATGTTTGAATAGTGCATATGGCAGTATTTCTAAACAATCATTGTATGCGTAATGGCAGATCTGAGTACTGAACTGAAGTTACAAGTAAATTCTTAATTCCAGATGCTATTATACATTTATAAGAATATAATAATCTCAAGTTAGTTTTTTTTTCATGTAACATTCTCCTCTTGATTTATTTGACATCAATCTCCATCACAGCTGTAGTTACAGAATGACGCCATCGAAGGCACAGTTGATTTGACATCAATCTATTATCACAGCTGTAGTTACAGAATGACATCACCATAGGCACAGTTTTTCTCAATGCCTAAGTTGTAATGGTTGCCTTCTCCAGCCTTGTAAGTGCTTGTAACTATCTGGAACCAGCCACTCTCTCCCTGCAAATACACAAACATGTGAGAGTAGATAAACACCATAAATAGGACTTGTAAATGAACAAATTCATTTTTTACAGTGGAACATGATAAGGTCCAGAGATGTTAGATCTTTTTGAAAACCACATTCTCTTTACTTCTGGAACTGTTAACTGATCGATACCACCTATACATTTAGAATTGTCTCAATAACTCATCATTACCAGGCATGAACATTAGCAGTTTGGAAACCATATCAAGTGTACTTCCGAAAGTTTGAATCTCATCTATCTGGATTAATGCAATTTAGACATTGCAAACATATTTTCCAAAATGTTGGTGAAAATATAATATATTTACCAAAGAACTCTTCCCTCTGCTAGAGAACTAACGAATATACAGTCATGCAACAGACACTATTCGACCATCAACTCAAAATATCAACATTCTTATTTAAACATCAATTCTAATGTTACACACAATAAGAAGGTTGGGTGACAATAATGATTGGGCAGGATTTCTAAGTTGCTTTTCTTGGTGCCACACTGAATTTAACATGGTTAATCAATCTGCATTATTTACTTATTCATTCATTTACAGTCACTCCATATCTATGGCATACATCGTGTTAATCACGATGGCCCTTGACACATTGCTTGTTTTAATTTGGGCATTCTTTGACAAGATAATGATAATCTGAGCCAAACAGCTGACCAATGTCCAGCCCTGCATTGAACATGCCAAGTGGACTTACAACACTGGTTACTGTTGGTTTTATGCTGGCATTACATGAAAAATGTCTTTGCCTCATCAGACCAAAGAAACCCATCTATTAAAAGGTATCACAAATATACTTTTAACAGAAAAAATCTAGGACCAAAACTGTAATAATAAAGTCAAAGATGGATGAATCTCATTGGTGTACACAGCTTTACATGCATATGCCTTACAATCGTGGTAAATGTTTAGGTTGTAATTTGAAATCCCAGCATCCTTCAAATACATGTATGATTCTTCTTATTTCAGTGTTTGTCTATAATGGATTAGTAGCACGCATATGTTATGTAAGGATAGTTAAGGAGTTTGTACCCATGGTTGTCCCCAGGAGTTCCTCACAATCCAGTACTCAACACCAGTAGAATTGTCCACACCCCAACCTGCTATAGATATCACATGGTTCTCCTGAAAACATACAAATACAAAATGTATATCATACACATACCAAACTGTTATGTTTTCATGATGATAAGATACATTTATAGCTTTCAACATGTTTAGTATGTCCAAGTTGGCATGAGCCAAACCCAGAGTAGAGTGTCTATGTACATCAGTTACATCACTTAACATCTACATGTAAGCTCAACAATGTAACTAAATGATTGACTAAAAGATCTTCAGAACTTGTTCAGAGTCTCTCTGAGAGACTGTAAAACAAATTGAACATAACTCTTCTACTTCTTGGCCTAACAAAAGGGACACTTCATCACCACGACCACTGGAACAATATGGGCATTATTAATAAATGTCCTTGCGCTGGATGTATAGGTACACCTGGAAAGGTCAAATATGAACATCAACAGAGATCCAAACCAGAGAACATGCAGACAAAACGCAAACCTTAACATAACTCCAATGAAAACCTGAGTGGTTGAAGTCCCCCGACGTTGAAACAACCTGCTGTAGAGAGCAATCTCAAGTGAGATCATCTAGTGGCAAGATACCCATAATTACTGAATTTGTTCTAATCTGGTCAGGTTTTCAGAAGTTATTGTCAGGAAACAAAATTTTAACTTGGCCCACAGGTGGTGTCCCCTATAGGCAGATCGGCGTGAAAAACAATCCCAAGCGAGATCTTGAGGCGAGGTATCCACATACAAAACTTGAAAAGAATCCATGCAGATTTTCAAAAGTTATTGTCCAGAAACTTTAGCCCCCAGGTGGCGCCACCTATAGGTGGATTGGCATGACAAACAATCTCAAGCGAGACCTTGAGGCAAGGTAACCACATACCAAATTTGAAATGAATCCATTCAATTTTCCAAAAGTTATTGTCTGAAAATGAAACTTTAACTTTGCCCCAGGTGGCGCCACCTATAGGCGGATCAGCGTGAAAAACAATCCCAGGCGAGATCTTGAGGCGAGGTACACACATACGAAACTTGAAAAGAATCCGTTCAGATTTTCAAAAGTTATTGTCCGGAAACAAACTTTAACTTGGCCACCAGGTGGTGCCACCTATAAGCGGATCGACGTGAAAAACAATCCCAAGCAAGATCTTTGGGCGAGGTACACACATACCAAATTTGAAAAGAATCTGTACAGTTTTGCAGAAGTTATTGTCGGGAAACAAATTCGGGAAGACGCATGGATGGTACAATATTAATGCTACTACAAACTATTATGATACCTTGTGTGTCTTTTTCTTTTGTCCGTTGGCTTGTGTGGCTAGACACACAAGGTTTCTTTCTTTCTTGCATATTGAAAATGAGATTCTTCTTAGTAGGATACACTTTTCAATGAATATGCAATTCCTCTATAAGAAACGATTCTTCCTCTATAAGAAACAAAGTGTCTTCCTGATGTAGTTTTTCATTGAAAATCGCATTTTGAGAAGGGGTATTTGTGCAACATTGTGTTGTTGACGATCATTACAATGTCACAAACATTGTTGACGATCGTTACAATGTTGCACAATACAAAGACACACAAGGTAAGGTATCAGTTGTAGAGATGCTACAACACATGGACAAACCCCAATACTATAGTCCCCCTTTAGCCCTTTCGGGCATCGGGGAACAACCAAAGCTGTGTCCCAGGGGATGATGCTGTATCCTTAGAGGTAGAATACATTTATTAGTTTACCATTAAACCTGTTTACATCTTTATCACAACTGTTAACCAAACATCAAATAGCAGGACCAATTTCAGGGGAAAATATCTGTCCAAAAATGAGATCAATTTGAAAACGTACCTCTGACATTAAATGATATTCTTGGAAAATGCCTCCAGTGTACTTCTCCAGACCCTTGGTCGCCATGATACCACAGCTGAATAATAAATACATTCTTCATACTATCTATACCAGAAAATGTAACAATGTATAAGGGCATGATTGAGGCCTTGACAGGAAGGAAGTAGTTGCTCAATGTATAAGGGCATGATTGAGGCCTTGACAGGAAGGAAGTAGTTGCTCAATGTATAAGGGCATGATTGAGGCCTTGACAGGAAGGAAGTAGTTGCTCAATGTATAAGAGCATGATTGAGGCCTTGACAGGAAGGAAGTAGTTGCTCAATGTATAAGGGCATGATTGAGGCCTTGACAGGAAGGAAGTAGAAGTTGCTCAATGTATAAGGGCATGATTGAGGCCTTGACAGGAAGGAAGTAGTTGCTCAATGTATATGGCATGATTGAGGCCTTGACAGGAAGGAAGTAGTTGCTCAATGTATAAGGGCATGATTGAGGCCTTGACAGGAAGGAAGTAGTTGCTCAATGTATAAGGGCATGATTGAGGCCTTGACAGGAAGGAAGTAGCTGCTCAATGTATATGGGCATGATTGAGGCCTTGACAGGAAGGAAGTAGTTGCTCAAATGTATCCATGATTGAGGCCTTGATAGAAGGAAGTAGTTGTGCTCAATGTATAAGGGCATGATTGAGGCCTTGACAGAAGGAAGTAGTTGCTCAATGTATAAGGGCATGATTGAGGCCTTGACAGGAAGGAAGTAGTTGCTCAATGTATAAGGGCATGATTGAGGCCTTGACAGGAAGGAAGTAGTTGCTCAATGTATAAGGGCATGATTGAGGCCTTGACAGGAAGGAAGTAGTTGCTCAATGTATAAGGGCATGATTGAGGCCTTGACAGGAAGGAAGTAGTTGCTCAATGTATAAGGGCATGATTGAGGCCTTGACAGGAAGGAAGTAGTTGCTCAATGTATAAGGGCATGATTGAGGCCTTGACAGGAAGGAAGTAGTTGCTCAATGTATAAGAGCATGATTGAGGCCTTGACAGGAAGGAAGTAGTTGCTCAATGTATAAGGGCATGATTGAGGCCTTGACAGGAAGGAAGTAGTTGCTCAATGTATAAGGGCATGATTGAGGCCTTGACAGGAAGGAAGTAGTTGCTCACTGACAGAAAATTGAAGAGAGTATACTCCTACATGTAGATATCCTTGAATATTATACTTGCAGTTGCCTGCTCATCTGTCATTACTTGTAAGCAGGCCTGTGTTTAGAGGTATCCTGGTTCTATATTCCTCTATAAGTTATAATAAGTTGGTTCTCACTCAATACTGTATCATTCTTAAACAACTGCATCACACCATTTTATTATTTCACACAAAACAAAAAGTTTTTCATGTCCAAAAATGATGAATATTAATGTATCCATAAAAAGCTGGTGGTAAAGACTACTTCACAAGTATATTATCTCTTTATATGTTCCAGAACATCATTATCTTCCCTTATATTTGTTGCTTTTTGTTCCATGACCAACATATTTCCAAAGTTTGGTATGAATCCATTTCGCATGAACATGGACAGAAATCATGATCACAATATATACCTCGTCTATCGACCGCATATAAACAGTGCACCAACCTGATTGGTCCATTCTGATATATCTCTGCCATCATGTTTTCCCGACCCTTCACACTACCATAGTCTCCAACTTTCCACATTGTGTAGTTGCTTAATTGACCGCAAACTCCGAAAGTGGTGCATGTACCACACTGATTGAAGGTATCACAGCCTGCAATGATATGAAGATAGAGAAATGTTAATGAACGACACCTCAAAGACACAAAAGTAACAACAGTAAAGGAATGTTTAGTAGTCGCATGACAAAGAGACAATTAAAAACCAGGGTAATGGTATGAATTATTATGAACATGATGAATGGTGTCCTACCCTTCAAGATTCCTCCACATCAAATGAGTGAATGTAAATTGTGCCTTTATCATGATCTGTTATTGTCCCCCGCCGCAACGCGGCCGGGGACTTTAAAATGGTTCTTGCTTCTATGTGTCCGTGCATGCACGGACATGTCCGTGCAAATACTTCGTAAGCAATAACTTCTAAATGATTTGTCGGATTCCTCCGAAATTTGGCATCTGCATTCTTTGCGACAAGACGCCTCTTGGTATTACGTTTCAGCAAGATCCGCCTGTAGGTGGCGCCACTGGGTCTTGTTCCAATATTTAGTGCATGTCCGTGCAAATTCTGCGTAAGCGATAACTCCTAAATGCTTTGTCGGATTCCTCCGAAATTTGGCATTTGCATTCTTTGCGACAAGACGTCTGTTGGTATTACGTTTCAGCAAGATCCGCCTGCAGGTGGCGCCACTGGGTCTTGTTCCAATCTTTAATGCATGTCCGTTCATGTTTGTTCAAATGCTTCGCGAGCGATAACTTTCGAACAATTTGTCGGATTTCTTCGAAATTTGGTAAATGCATTCCCTGCGACAAAACACCGTTGGTGATGCGTTTCAGCAAAATCCACCCGGAGGTGGCGCCACTAGAGTTCATTTCATTATTCCATGCTGCAAGTGATAACTTTCTGGGTAACATGAGAAACGTTGCGGCTCATCGGATTCTTCTCAAATTTGGCATGCATTTACCATGACAGGAGCTGTTGCTTGGGATTGCCTTTCGCTCACTTGCACTCACAGGTGGCGCCACCTGGTGGCAACATCACGAATTCGTTTCCGGGTAATAACTTGAGAACTGACCATCGGATTCTTCTCAAATTTTGTAAGAATGTACCGTGACATAAGATGTCGCTTGATAATGCATTTCACTGACTTGCGCCTAGAGGTGGCGTCACCTGGTATCAAAATCTAAATTTGGTTTCTGGGCAATAACTTGAGGACCCTCATCGGATTCTTCTCAAATTTGGTATGCAGATGTCCCCACGATACCATGTTCCTTGGGATTGTATTTTTTCCGCTTCTGCCTACAGGTGGCGTCTTCTGGTGAAAAAATTTGTTTCCGGGCAATAATTTGGCAACTGCTCATCAGATTATTCTCAAATTTTGTATTCATATGTGAGTCTGACCCACCCAAATAACATGAACACCGGTGGGCATCTAGTACCGGCAATAACTTGAGGACCCCTCTTCAGAGTCTCAAAGCTCATATGCCGATACCATGACATGAGATGTCATTTGGGATTGTGTTTTGCCTGCTTGCACCTACATGTACAGGTGGTGACTCCTTGTGGCAAAGTCTAAATTTGGTTTCTGGGCAATAGGTTGAGGATGCCTTCATATTCTTGTCAAATTTAGTTTGCAGATAATATGCCATGAGTTGTCTCTTGGGGTTGCATCTCGGTTACATAATTTTCATGCTACATGGTAAAGAAAATATATTACAGTAGCAATCAACATTCAGTCAGCCATTCGGAGTTGATCTCAAAACCTGGGAAGGTGGAAAGACCCCTCTGCTTCTTACGCCTGTGAAGTACCTGTTGCCATCCTCATGAATATCTTCTGAAACCGACAGCGCTTATAAATATTGCTGCCATTTTGGCGGGGGACCTAGCATCCTCTGGCTGCTTGTTCATCTTGTTTTCAGTTTTCTTTAGCAACAGATGAAAGGTTCAGGGTCATTTATCTGACAACTTATAAATGACAGCTTACCCTAAAACTCCAAGGAAGTCACAACTATGGCAAGTAGTTCTTATATATTGTTCTGTATGAAAAACTTTTTATTTCTGAAAGTCTGAATGTTGAATTGGTCTTACTCTGGTCTTTGGCCTGGTAGTTGTTACAGGTTTCGTCAGGTATTCCATGGTCATGGGCATACTTCCACACTCCAAGGTCTCCACCTCCCTCACATGAACCGGCATTACCACAGTCTATCACGTGTTGAACAGACAGATATGATGATGGCCAGGCACCTTTCCGTTTTATGTTCATTCTGTCTGCCATGGCACTCGTTGATCCATGAGCCCAACATGAGCCACAATCTGCAACATTTGAATTGATTATTAGCGAGAGTGTTGAGCTTGAAATATTTGCCATCAAATAAATTCATTTTCAGGAGATAAAAATGTTCAACATGCTCAATATGTGAAGAAAAGGTGAAAACATGATTAATATGTAAGTCAATTGAAGGCTTCCACTTTGGATTCAGGTAAGAACTGTTTTGCTCCTCATGTCATTCCCATATAAATACCCTGTAAAACCTGTTTGGGATAACAGACTGGGATAAATCATCCCACAGATACGTAAGCTTGTATGGGATGAGTGTGGCCAGAATACAAAATTGATCTGAGGAATAAACCAGGCTTGACATGCTTGAATAATACAGACATGACAGATGTGCAGGTGAAAAAGACATCTGCCACGGAAGCACAGCAAGTAGAAAATGACACACAAATGACACAGAGTGCATAATATAGAACAGGCAATTACTGTTAATTTACATGACAGTCTCCCCCCCCCCCTTAAGCCCACCCACAATACTAGATAGGGTTGAAGCGCATATACACAGAAAGCCTTTCACTGAAGAACGATGGTCTTAAACTTACACTGAGGGATGTGCTGGTTCCGTGTTGTGCTGGCAAAGTTTGTACCATTCACATTCCGCCAGTCCCATCCTTTGGGAAGCGTGGACAAATCCATGGTCTCATGAGGTCGGGGCTTTGTTCTGTACCAAAATATTTTATCTACATTGTGTAAAGCAGTTCATATCATTACTCACATCAGCAGATCAGTGTGTGGACATTTCTCCTTTAAATAGATATTTATATTAATTGGATGATTGCAGCTAAAACTGTACAGTTTCTTACAAACAAGGTCTTTTATGAAGGCAAGATTATATAGAATCAAATTATTGTGTTGCATGTGGAAACCTCATCGGCAAATAAATGACCCGTCTCATTTTTTCCCTACAACAAGATTAGGTGAGTGGTTCGGTGTCGGGGCCTTGATCATACGAAGTAGTGAAAGGCCCCATCAGAGCTAGCTTTGGGCCTGACAATTCCAGCAGGGTTCAAAACCTTACCCAGAAAATCACAGTGCGGTACATCACACAACGTCCATTCCAGCAGGGTAACTCTTGCCAGATACATGACAATCATGACAGTATGGCACATGAGAAGCCACGTTATGACTAAAACACATAAGCCATTTTGTGACAATTGCACCTGGGAGACAGCGCTATGGGATATAAGATAAGCCTTAGTTTGGTACGGTGCTGTAAAAGCCGTCGGTCACTGGTACAGTGAAATATCCATTTATACCTATAATAAAAACATTCCTTCTACTATACAGCACATTGAAGGATGATATGTTTTAGTCTGTGTATCACACCGATATACTTGGAATATTATAGTATTTGACATTCATTGCAGAGTATGAAATTAATTCCTATGAATACCCGACTAAAAAGATCTTCTAATGTCAATCTCTAATGTAGCTTCTTGATAGAAAGAATCTCTTACAATCTTATAATCTAATACAGTCGATCTGAATATGTTTCACTGTGAGATCTTCGTGGCATGGAATACACGTTGGGGCTGGTTCCTTTTTTAGTACCGTATGCGTACGTGAGTCAGTACGCTGCATCAGGAAGCTTGTTCTCACAATTCAGAAACTAATTTACCCATATTTACTGAACCAAATGAACAAACCTGACGCCTTTGATTCCTTCATTGAATTCTTTCTTTAGACATGCTCTGGGTGTGTTTTCAACACTTATTTCAACGTATGCGTCGGCATATATCACCAAAACACAGCAGATCACAAAACAAAGCTGCTCAACCCTCGCCATTTTGAATGCAGTCACGAGCCTGGTCACATGTTTCAAGATCAGCTGACTGGACGAGTTCCCGAATTTTCGGAAACCACCTACTGTAGCGAGAGGGAGAGAGAAAGGGAGTGTCGCGTTCAGCAATATTTCAGCTATATAACGACGACCAAACAAAATTATAAGTATTCTAACAAAAACAAGTCAACAACCCAGCAATCCAGAAGTAATCAACACAACACACCAAAAGACATGCACATACATTAAAACTTATGCAACAACCCGATTGATTTCTCTCCAATACCGCTAACCTAAAATACAGTCTCTTTTTACCCGACTAAAAAAAATTTCTAAAGTAGCTTCTTGATACAAATCATCTCTTGCTATCTTAAAATCTATGCATTCGATAAGAATATGTTTCACCTTGACATCTTCATGGCATGGAATACACCTTGCAATTGGCTCTTTTTTTATGTATCTATATTTGACCCTAGGAGTCAAATCAGATACATGTATATTGTAATGCTGAAGAAATTGACCGGCTCTTTGTCTTGCTAACACATTACAAGATAGAGTTCTTACACGACAAGAAAGAGGTCTGAAACTTCCTTCTTTAGAGTGTCCAGTGTGTTTTTAATGTTCATCTATGGATTCAGGTCTGATATGTTCATGTTATATTTGTATTTATCTAATTTTATGTGTGTATTCGTTAATTTTCCAGTGGCACTACTTTCCTGCTCAAGATATGTCGTCTGCTAAAACACAGATTTTGAGAGGCGCATGTTGAGTGATTTAGTGGGGATAATTCATTTTATTTAGAAACCGTGCTCGGGAAGTAATTTAATATTAAATAATACCGGTATAAGTGTAATTCATTTTAGAAAACAGTGTGAAATTTCACTTCGCCAGTACTTATTTACGTTTTTCATGAAATATGTGTGTTGAGTTACAGTTGGGAATTTTTGCCATTAAGAATTACCCCTCAAGACCCTCCCAATATTTTCTTATGGTCAGTTTCTAAAATCCAGTGGTGGTCAAAACATTTACATAATAATTTCCCTGTATTCAGAAATAATTTCTTTCCATACTGCTTCCAAAATATCCATGGAATGTTGCAAGCATTCTCCCTGATCTCCATATATCTACATATTACATGCACTAAAATTTTCCATTTTTGCTTGCTCTATGACAGGGAAGATAAACTGGACCTTATAGCTCTATGTTATGATATACAGAGGCTTTATTTCTGAATGATACATTGAATATAGCCAATGTTCACTTGCTATATAGTCTTAATAAATGTTAACACGGAACAAAGAACTCCCCTTCCTCGACTGCCTGGTAACCATTCAAGATAACGGATCAGTTCAAACCTCGATATACAGAAAACCCATCCATACAGAGCAGTATCTACATTTCAACTCCAACCACCCATTGATCCACAAACTTGGCCTAATCAGAATATTATCCAATAGAGCGGACAATCTCATTACTGACGACACTGACAAAATGGAGGAAAAAACTGTCCAACAAAGCCTTAAACGTCGCGGCTATGAGCAATGGACTTTCCACAAAGCTCAGAAAACAACATCAAGACAACGACCCAACATAGACACTCCGAACACAAAGGTCATAATTCCCTATGTGCAGGGTCTCTCGGAAAGCGCATTTTCCGCGAATATGATGTGCAACCCTATTTCAAACCCACCAACACCATCCGACAAATTCTTGTTCACCCGAAGGAAAAAACAGCAAAATCAAAGCAGAACCACATTGTTTACGGCATAAGATGCCAAGATGTTAACTGCGATGACCGCTACATAGGCGAGACTCAACAACTATTACATCAACGAATGTCTCAGCACCGTAGACCTGACAGCAACCGAAATGACTTGGCTGTGTTCACACATTTATGTTCAAGTGGACACACTTTCACAACAGAAGATGCGCTTATCCACGACAGAGAATCTAGGTACTTCGATAGAGGTGTAAAAGAAGCCATCTGGGTTAAAGTAGAACACCCATCTTTGAACAGAAACGGTGAACTAAGATTCAAATGATCTGAAACATGGGGCAAAAACAATAAACAACTCCCCAAACGTTTATCCAAACACAATTAGTTTGTGTGTGTACGAGCCGTTACTACATCCAGGTATTACCCACCACTGTCTTCTTTTAGTGAGTTATACGGTGAATTAAGATTTAAATTAGCCGAACACGGGGCATAAACATTAAGCATCTCCCCAAACGTTTATCCTAACACAATTATTATGTGTGTGTATGAGCTGTTGTTACAACCAGGTATCGCTCACCACCGTTTTCTTTTAGTGAGTTGTATTCCATCGTGTAAAGTCATTTCATTGTCTTACTGTGAACTAGTGTTCCAACCTGTTAAAAATGTCTTTGCTTTCGATTTGTTATATACACAGAGGTTTCCCCCTTTTCATGTTCATTCTCTGTTGAAGGTGTTTCGGTGTTAATACTATCGCCTGGATGACTCAAAATATCCATTCTTAATAAATGTATGAAACAACTAAAAGATTTATTAGAGGCGCATGAAATGTGTCTGTCCAACTTGATAACAAAAGTAAATTATACTTACAACAACAATAATTTGTATTATTCTATAACAACAACAAAATCTGCCCTCGCCCACCAAAAAGTTAAAGCTATAATTATGAATAATATGAGAACAGTTCAGCGATCAAACAAAACACGGACAAAAGCCCCAGTGGGCAAATTACAACACATATAAGGGAAGTGGGAAGAGGTGCCGACATACTGACTGCATCACATGACTTCACAGAATAGTCTTCTGGTTAGCCTATTCTAAAGCACATACCAAGAATCTAACGATTCGTGATATGTGTTGTATCTCAGGTACGCTTTAGCGGTATTAGATACAAATCTGGAGAGCTATAATGGAAGCCCCGACATCGAGTTTCAGGCTCGGGCTATAAGATAACAACTTATACAGATTTTTTTTCTCAGTTATGTGGATACCTTGTCACTTTTTATACCCACTCCCCCTACATAGTAGAGTGGAACACTGGATTCCACTTGTCCATCGTTTTTGTTACAAGCGTCTAGTCCGTCATTCATAATCCAGCCGTCGTCCATTAGAGAATATCCGCGTCCATAATCCAAAGACCTATTCCATATTCCGTATAACAGTATTAGCACCAAATTCAAAAAGACAATCATAGTATACATAAACATAGGCTTGTTTCCTGCAAGAGAGAAGCGGTCAACAGTTTTCAATGATGCCGGCAAGACATCATGATGTTCCAAAAATATCAAATCCGTATCGCTGATCAGTATTCTTAATCCATAATATTCGTTGTAAATTCGTCATCTAAAGAATGATGTATCTCAGTCACGCTTTGATTGTGACTGTTCATATGAGTACCATGAGGATCTTGAAGTACATGGGTTCATACGGCCCCTAGCCCCGGGTTAAGCGGAATTAGACACAAGTTACGAAACGTACGCCATAGATCTTGCACGCTACGTTCGTATTTTGCTATCAGCATGCGATATGTATCGCCAAATTTGAGAAACTTTGAGTGGAGGCGCTTGGTGGAATAGCCCTGTTTTATAAGTTTCTGCAACAATGTTTTGTGACGTTGATTAAAGTCATCACATCTAACACAGGATCTAGCAAATGCTACTAAGCGAGATATGTATACGCCATATGCAGGTCCCACTGGAATATTACTATCCAGAAAGGGATAGTTTACGATGTCGAAATTGTAATCATCTCTTTTGTCATAAAGTCGACGAGAGAGAATGCCCGCTTCATTTTTATAGAGATAGAGATCTAAATAAGATGTGCCTGTAGGGCTATCTGTAGTTTCCTTCAAATCCAGTGAAGGTGGATATATATCCTTCACTGCGTCATTTATATAGCGATTATCCACAGCGAGAAGATCGTCCATATAGCGTTTGGTGAATGAGAAGGAACGGGCTTTGAATGGATCGGTTTTTGAAAGCGCCTGCATATAGTCATATTCATAAGAGAACAGATACAGGTCAGCCAACAGGGGTGCGCAATTAGTACCCATTGGAATACCTATATGCTGCTGATATATTGTGTTGCCAAATTTCACATAGATATTTTTAATGAGAAATTCAAGCAACTCTATAAACAAAGAAACATCCCATGAATGATATCTCTTATATGTAGTCGAGCTAAAGAATGCTTTATGGCTCCCGACATTAATATATCTACGATCAGTTTTCTTGAACACAGATACTATTAATGAACTTATACGGTCAATAAGGTCCTGATGAGGGATTGTAGTATAGAGAGTCGAGAAATCCCATGTGGATACATGTCTGTACGGTATGTGACCTTTAGCATCAAGTTCTTCCGTAAGACATTTTGAGTTTTTCAATATCCACATACATTCAACGCCAGAGTTCTTAGAAATAGTGGCGCAATACCTTTCCCAAAATGCTTTTACCTCCTGAAGGGCCCTCGTCAATAGGGTTGAAAGAAGCTTGGTGGTGCAGCTTCTAGAACCAGCTATGAATCTAGCTTTGTATGGTGATTTATGCATTTTGGGAGTCCAGTATATTTTTGGTATGTCGTTATGATTGGTTGGAAGACAAATACCTCTTTCCCTGAGAAACTTTTTGTGATTGTTAAATAAATCTTCCAGAGTAAATGCAGTTTGGGAGTAAGTAGACGTATTTGATGAAGATATGTTTACACTCAATTCTTTAACCAGCACCTGGTAATAGTAATATTTACATATGAATATTATATTATTCGGAGCTTTGTCTGCTGGGACTATGACGAATTTACTCTGGAGATTTGCTAGAACTTCTGGCGAATTGAGGTTCTCAGTACTTGTTTTACTTGGGGAAGAGTACTTCTGTCAATATGGCGGATTGTTTCAACGACCTTGCTCTTGGTGAGGTCCAGCCAATCAGCGAGTACTGTAGGTTCAACTTTTTCTCGCTTAGACCAATCAATAACGTACTGTTCTAATGCAGACAGGACTATCTTCTGGTCGGCCTTCATATTTATTCTTCTTGGCTCTCTATATTTAGGTCCTTTCATCAGGAGTAATTTCAGATCCTTATCACTCACCACATCAAGGTCACCAGTCACAATATGTTTGCATGGTGTATAGATAAAGTTCGACAATTCACAATCACAACTATAGCCTCCTGACGTGTATAAGTTCCAGTCAAACTCCTTGACAGCATTGGAGTAATTGAATATTTTAGTGGCTATAGATTTAGTATACTTATATGAAATGCAAGGAAGTTCTGTGAACTTGAAATAGTTTGGTACAGCGTTGCGTACCTCTGGATCATTCAGGATTCGAGGTAAATTAATGATGTCCAGTCCTTTATCTAAGTAGTTGAGTTTCAAGAAAAGCCGATCTTGAGATGTTTCGATTATGTTCACTGGACGATACAACCGAAAATACGCTATATCTTGACATACTTTACTGATTTTTGATGGTATTATATTTCCTGAAGACGCAGATTGTTGTATATCTCTGGCTATTTGATTTAAAGCTCTCAGAGGTAACGCATACAGAACTGTACGTAAGCTATGTATACTATTGGGTGCGTTAGTTAAACCCACCAAGTAATTTAAAGTGATGTGATCGTGAATCATCGAACTATTAAACTTTCGCCAACCATGGCTGCGTTGTCTCCGTTGCCCGTCCATCTGTCTGTCCAAAATTTGTTTCGGACAATAACTTCAGAACCTCCTTGGCGCATCGGATTGTTCTCAAATTTAACTTGAGAACCACATATCGGATTCTTCTCAACTTCGGTATGCATATAACATGCCGATAGCTGTCGCTTGGGATTGCATTTCGTCCACTTGTGCTAAATGGTGGCGCCACCTAGTGGCAAAAATCGAAATTCATTTCCAGGCAATAACTTGAGAACCGTTAATCAGATTCTTCTCAAATTTGATATGTATATGCCATGCCATGAGTTGTCGCTTGGGATTGCATTTCGCTCACTTGCGCGTACAGGTGGCGCCACCTAGGGGTGGAATCATGCAAGCATACTTCCAAACATGTATGATGAAGAATCCCCTCTATATTTTATATCAGCTACATGTAATACATCACGAGTCAAACAGTAAATCTCAATTTTTCCAACTTATCAATATGGACCCCCTTGTCACAAGATTACCAAGGTCGATTAAATTTATAGCTTCACAGGCACCGCCTCACGCTTTTGCTCCTAATTTATTTTTATTTGCCGTCCAACAAGGAGGATGTATTATGTGATGGCAGTTTCCGTCTGTTTGTCCGTCTTTTCCTGTTCCAATTTTTGGTGAGGGGATACCCTACGGAAAGACGATGAGTCGCATACCAAAATGAAGGTCAAGGTCAGAGATCAAAGGCCTGGAAAACAGGAAATCATTGAAGTGTTCGTTTTCGGTCTATATCTGTGAACGTTTTCTATCCACAGTTCCAATTTTTTGTGAGTGGATACACTAGGTGGAGACAATGTGTCACATATTGAAAGATAGGTCGAGGTCAGAGGTCTCAAAGTTGCCTAAAAATCTGGAAATTGATCATTGACAGTTGTGTATCAACAATTCTAATTTTTGTTGAGTGGATTCCCTAGGGGGCAACGATGTGTTGCATACCAAATGTAGGTCGAGGTCAAAGGTTAGTGTGACCACAAAATCAGGAAATCATTAGAAATTTCTAATTATTTGTGAGTGGATTCAATAAGGGGAAAAGAAGTGTCGCATTCCAAAAATTAGGTCAAGGTCGAAGGTCAAAGGTCACCGTGACTCCAAAATCTGGAAATGATTAAGAATAACTTTTTTGTGTCAGTAGATATATTAGGGGGATACGAATCAGGAAATCTTTAAAAAGTACTTCATTTTGTGTCAGTAGATAAATTTGGGAGACGTGTCATGTACCAAAATGTAAGTCAAGGTCGAAGGTCAAGGTCACTGTGACCCCAAAATCATCAAACTGTTAAAAATCTGTTTTTTTTGTGTCCATTGATATATTGAGGGGAGACGATGTGTCATGTACCAAAATTTAAATCAAGGTCAAAGGTCAAGGCCACTGTGACCCCCTAAACCGGAAATCATTGAAAAAAACACAAAGGTGTCAGTAGATACATTAGGGGGACATGTGTTGCGTACCAAAATGTGGGTCAAATGTCAGGGTCATTGTGACCCCAAAATCATGAAATTGTTAAAAATCTTGATTTTTGTTTCCATTGATACATTAAGGGGAGATGATTTAGGTCGAGGTCAAGGTCACTATGACCCCAAATGCAAGAACTGTAATGTAAAAATGTAAAAAGTAACATTTTCGTATGCCTGTCGAAGATGAGGTCGTGTAATGCGATGGGGAGTTCTGTCCATCTGTCTCTATTCATCCATTAACATTTGTTGTCTGTGCAATATCTCTAGTTTCAAGGTATGGATTGGTACCAAACTTCGGGTATAGCTTACTCGCATGGCAATTAGGAGCCATATTCATTTTGAGATCAATTTCTCAAAAGTCAAGGTCACAGTCTCAAAAATAGAATCCAGTTTGGCTGATTATACGTGTTAGGTTGGAATATTCAGTTTTCTCTCCTACATGTATGTGACATTTGTCCTGTGGAGTTGTGTTTGATACATGTTAGAAACAGCTACATTTAATTGAAATGTTGTGAAATAAAAACCATACATTGAGTGGGAGAGGGATCCCTTATGAACTTTATATCTGTTTATTAACTCAAGAACAAAGGTTTACTCATGACTTTCTTCACATTTTTCTTCATGAATGAACAGTTTTCTCACCTGAATGGAATCTATTTCAAGGAAAACTACTGTTTTGTTCTGTTTGACTATTGTCGATTTCAGTGTGGGAGATTTGAGCTCTCAGCTCTTGTTTCAAGGTCACCTATTTACCAAGAGTTTAATAAGCCCATTTCAGTTTATCATTCAGTATACGATGTGATATATGTTACAAACATAAGCACAAAATCATAGACGTTTCTCTGGATTGTTAGCTACCAATTGGGGATCAAGGCCATTAAACAATCTTGACATTTGGACGAGTGTAATTCCAGATGTACGGACGTATATTGAATTATGTTGAAAAAAATGTTTTTTATATATATTTTTTTTTTTACAAATGTTTTAGCTGTAAGTTTTGATAAGATTATGTACTTGAGTCAAAAAGTTGTTTGATATTTTGTTTTGTTTGCTGGAAATAGCATCGTTGAAGATATGATAACTCAAACACATTGTTGGTTTATGCAAATTGTATTAAACTACTTCATCGCTTTGCCAGAAAAGATGGCTTTATTTGGTATGGACAAAAGGAAAAATAAGTCAAAAGGCCTCCCTCTTGCATCTTTTTTTTTCTTTAAATAAAAGTCCCTGTGAAGCTAGATGTTGATTTTATTACTATCAGTTTCACATTACAACATAACGGGGTTTTCATGGATTTATCAGTTAATATAACGGATTAGCTGTCAGCACACACCACATATTCCAAACTCTATCTGTGCAATTATTTGTCATCAATAATATTTTCCTGACATGAGAAATTGTTAAAACAAAAATCTTCAAAGTTTATCTCGTCCGAGCAACTGACGTACATTGCTGTGACACGAACCGGGTAAGTCAATTTTCAACCACAGTAGTAGCACTGCGCCAGGGGAAGTAACTGATTCTGACTATTCACACTGAAAGCAGAAGACAGAAATTCAGAAAAAATTATCTCCCTTATCACACTCACTCTCTGGCTCCTTTGGGCGGAAATGGACTTGCCCGGTTGTCTGCATGATCCAACATGCAGTTGCTCAAACCATACAAACTTTGGAGATTTTTTAAACAATTTCTAATGTCAGGGAAATATTTTTGATGACAAAAAATTGCACAGATAGAGTTTGGAAAATATTGTGCATTTCGGCTATTAACTGATCAGTCCACGAAAACCCCGTTATGTCGTAATGTAAGACAGACAGTAAGCCCAATGGTTCAATCGGTGATTCATACACAAGTGTATACAAATGCCATAACTCTGAACTATGCCTCCAGACTCCCAACACCCATAAAAATATATTTTCCGGACTGTTAAGGGACATCACAAAATTTCAATTGCAATTCCCTGAATTTAGACTTCAACTCCAATACTGTTGTAGTACTCGTGTATTTTCCTAGCGTTCTATAATACCTATCTGCCTCATCTGATATTGTTGGAAGAGAGAGAGACTCAGTCAGTGTGCTTGCTCATACAATTAGACAAGGCATTGCATATTGATGAAGTTGGTGCCCAATGAGTGTTTTTCATAAGGCCTACTATCAGGCTGGTACATGTACAAACAAATGCTGATAATTTAGTTCAATTGAAATCAGCTCTACTGTGAGCAATTCAGCGCAGTTATTAATTAGTTCATTCCAGCCATATCAAATCAGATTATTTCTGGATGCAATTCCTGTTAGACATAGATACATGTAATAGCCTATAGGCTCTAGTTTTAGTAAATGTTCGTGAGTTAATCGTGTATGGCCGATTCTACTTCGCCTGATCATGGTTTGATCGAAACGTTTCTCGCTGCTCAGATGAGTATATCCGACAGTTTTTTTAAACTCATGGAGTTTGTTATTATTCACAGCATCCCATAAAGATTGAAGCAGCCGTCTCACATAAGTACAGATAGAGGGTCTGAAATCGCTATACGGGATTCCAACAGGATCAACCTCATTATCTGGGGCTGCCTTAACTGTTTCATCAGCTTCAGTATTTCCTTTGATGCCAACGTGGTTAGGCAACCGACAAAACTCAACATCAATCTGTTGATAAAAATCTACGATCAAATGTCTCGTGCCGGAATATCGCACTCAGCACTTTTTTCGTACTGTCGCCCACCGGGATGTCGCGTACCGAAATGTCCTGTGCCGATATGGCGCGGGTACCTCAGTCCCACTACTTATCTCCAACGATCCACGTGAACTCAACAATGGATGGAACATTGACAAATTTACCCCATATTGCTCTTAAATGTGCTATTTCTGAAATGCATCCTTGTCTTTGACCAGCGCTAATGTCTGCCATGGTCCCAGGCTTGTATCTGAAATTTTACTTGTCAGGCTATACAATAAATTGAAGGAGCATATAGGCGTATATTAGCACCATTGGACACCTGTGTGAGTGTTCTTCTGTTCTCTTCCGAGAATAATGCAAAACTACTTGTACATATTTTTACCTTCGAATATCAGTTTTGTTTTTTTGGGGCGGGGGAGGAGGGGGTGGCAAAACTGGGGCCCGGAATGACTCAAAACCTTTTGGAGGAGGGGGGGGGGGGGTTCTTGGATTGAGAACGTTGATTTCTCAATATCTGTTCATCAGGTTAAGAGAAGTTAAGTAAACAAATGTTGCCGGGCCACCATATTCATTAAAATTCAATATTCATTACATATCTCCTTTCCGGTATCACTGTTGTTTCATATTACATTAATCTTCGATTGTCATGACAAATTTTCGCGTTTTTGCCAGCTAATACCAAAACAGATAGCTCTTGTTGTATACATAATCAAACAGGGAGCACCATGTTGTTTTTATTCTTACATAGTATGCCTGGACTAGCCAGGCATTTTTATATTATTTTGTTACGTGTGCCGCAGCGAGGTTACTGTAATAAGGTCACAAAATTATTCACCAGGATTGACCTGCCACTGCCACTAGCTATCGCGAAGGAACCCCGTCATTGGTGGTGACCAGGCGGCCGGGTAGTTCGTATTTACAGTTACATTTATATTACATCCAATAGAGAAACTGTAATATACGGGACGAGTGTAGGGCCGGCCTGACTGCTAGCCTCTCTCAATGGACTGTCATCGGGGCGGGCTGGCTGCTGGTCCGTACCAAGGTATTTCGTTAGAGCGAGTCTACAGATTATAGGCTTTTGTACGGATCGAGTGATGTTATGATTGGCTTGTTACGTCTTCCAATCCGAGGAAGATGGCTTCTATATAAACCCTCAACTCAAGAAAACGCTTCCAAGTCCGTACCTTAAAGTTGCCTCTAAGGATTTTCAAAAGGCCAGACTCTGTTGTAACGATAAACTGTTGTTTATTTACTGGAAGCGCCGATCGTGGTAAAAAAGTTAATATACAAAGCTGTCATGGTATTGTAGTCTATTATTAGACATTGTGAGTAGAGGGTAAATAGAGGGTACTGGCCCAACGTTATATGTAATACGCCACAAAATAGTGTTTTTGTTACTTAATATGTATTGCTCCCTATTTTTTTACATAATATTTTTTGTTACTTAATAAGTATTGCTCCCCGTTTTGTTACTTCATATGTATTAATCCCTGTGTTCATATGTAAGTTCTATTTTTAGAGCATCACCTCAGTTCTATTTTTAGATCATGACATCATTGGGAAAACCCCTGTTCTAATGTTAATACACCTGTCCCTTTGTTATTTCTCGAAAATTATAGACGCGTCGACGCGTCTAAGCAGAACAATAGACTCCACATAAACAAAGAGTCATATGAGAGTTAATAAAGAAGTTGACACTTGTCCACACCTATATAAAGGTTCGCGTGTACATCCCTGCTCAGTCACCATGGACCAATACGAGAGAACCCTTATCAAGCTGAAAGCGGCATCTATCGCGGTGATATTATTACTCCTCATCCCGCTCATCGTGCTGTCCGCCTTTCGTACGTCCTATGTAAACTGCACACCCTGTATAACATGTCCACCGTGTCATGGTCCCCCAGAAACCACCGTGTCTCCGTCATGTACCTATCCCGATACCCGCGTAATAACCACCATTCCGAACAGAACCCTATGCACACCTATGCAGCAAGTAGCCATTGATAATCATATTCGAGCCACTGTTTGCTTATATGCCAAGACGCTGAGGGTGGATCTACGCTATTTCCTCATCGGTAAAGCTTCCATTAAAGGATTCGTCTTAACACATACTCAGTGGACACTCGTCCACCTTATGTACAGATAAGGTACGTCCCAAAAATGTTAACGATGCCTTGACTGTACCTCGCTTGAATAAGGTATCAATAAGGCACTGTAACAAGGTATCGCTAAGGACCATTAAGGTATAGTATAGGTACATTGGGATAAATCCAGTCGAAGAGCACGGCGCAAGTAGGGTTCATCCAGAGGTACATTCAAGGTACCGGGTCTTGCGCAAGGTATGGTCAGCCATTTTATAGCTGGAGGTACCATTAAGGTACAGTCGGGTTGCTACAGAAGGTTCTGGTAAGGCATAAGCCATGGTCAAGTGTAGTTACGAGGAGCAGTCAAATCATGGCGAAAAGTAGTACACTATAAACTTCAATAAATCAGATTGTTTCCGCAGAATACTTTAGTTTTATTCTTTGTCATACATTACGTATTTAACACTATCAAAACATATACAAAAATGTAAATTGATAGATACATCCGCTTACTTCTTTACCAAATTTACAGTCTATGGTTTGACCATGCTTTCTTGTTTACAGTCCTTTGTTTTTGTATCCAGACAGATTATTGTTCTCCTCAGTCCTGTGGTTTTTACATAAAAGATGGACCGCACATTCTCACCTGAACATCTCCACAGAATTGAAACATAAACAGCAAGATCCTACAGTCTGTGGTTTGACAATTCTTTAATTATTATCTTATGTACAGTCCATGATTGTTGTATCCAGGCAGACTATTGTTAAACTATAGTCATGTGATTAATAGATAGAACCTGGAACACACACTCTCACTTCACCACATCAGCACTATTAACACATTTTTACAGTAACATATAAACATCCTGCTCATTTATTTGGTGTGTGGTTTGTCACTACTTTCTTATTTACAGTCCTTTGTGCTTGTATCCAGACAGACTATTGTTCTTGTTCGTCATGTGATTTTTACATCAAAGAGGCACCATACATTCTCACCTCAACTCCCATCTCAATAAAATCACTGTTGTTCATATATCTGACTGTGAATAGCGACTTATGTTACATGATCTCTGCCAATTGAATCCATGTAGACATGGTAAAGAGCAAGTGAATCAACAATGATCACCACCGTCCTCCACTTGCGGCTCATCTATCCCATTGTCCAGTTGACCACAGAAGCTGTGCTGTCGATTGTGTTGTACAGAAAGCTGAAATGAATGAAAAACATCATTAGAGAGGTATTTCTGATTCACAAGGCTCAGGAAGCCCTTCCGATGACACAAATGTGATTCCAATGCACATGGTATTAATAATGAATGTGTTTTCTGCAATAGGAAATCATTCTCTGTGATATTGCGATTTTGTGCAATAGTTTTTCCGGTTGTTGTTGCAGTATACTTCCCATCACTCACCACTGTTGTATGCCTTTATACGAACAGAATAACTAGCAATATGTGTCAGCTTGATTGAAACATGAATAATCTACTTCTGCCATGGATATTTTATCCCAATTGGGATATATATCCCAGTTAGTACTTTTTTGCTGGCAAAAACAGCAGTAGTATTATACTATACGAACAGAATAACTACTGTCTGTCCCACATAATATATCCGAGATGTTTTAAGCGATATTTCGGAGACAACGTATTGGACAAGTTGGGGAAAATACCTTGATCGATGTATTATACCTCGATCGAGGTAGGGCTATGTCAACTTCAGGTTTTATATATTTATGGAAAATGTGGATATATACCCATACCCTGAACGGCTCGATTGTTCCATGATTTTCACATCAGCTTATTGCTTCGTTTAATGCGACTAATCATTCAAATTAGCCACTTTAATATTTCAAAAATGAAACATGGCTTCAAATGACATTCATGGAAATTTAGTTTGTAAATAAAATGGCATGTGATGGCATAATTCCAACTCAAAGTCATATCAAAGTTGCATGAAGGTAGATGCATGGGCTGATAAATAAATTTGATTAAATTGTCCGATGCAATGCACAATCTCCTAGCATGCACACACATGGCAGGGTCAGAATACTCAGAGCAGAGGTCTGTTTTTTTATGCGGTGCGCATGCTAGCAGATTAGATTATGGGTCTCTCAACTAAACTTGATTTATTAACTAGGCATTGGCTCTTAAATCCTGCAATTTGCGCATGATCTTGACATCGAAGTATGCCATCACATGCCATTTTCATTTACAGAATAAATTTCACCAAATATGTCATTTGGAACCATCTTCTATTTTTGAAATATTGAAGTGGCTAATTTGAATAATTAGTCGCATAAAACAAAGCAATAAATTGAGGTGAAAATCATGAAACAATGACACCATAAATGTTGTTAAACCGGGTATGTGTGGATGCCCACATTTTGCATAAATATAGAAAAACTGAAGTTGACATAGCCCTATACCCCAATCGAGGTATAGGGCTCATACTAAAGGAGGGCCGAAAGGAAGGCGGCCTTCCGAAAGGAAGGCGGTGGATAAAAACATATGTTACAAGGCTTAGCGGGGGGTAATTTATGCCTAGATGTATTACTTGTGTAAATTTATACCGATTTCATATATTTGTAGGTACCCACAACGTCGTACGGACACATGAATCGCGGATAATACTTCACGGCCGTCCCGGCTGGCGAAAATCAAAATGGCGGCCGGCTACTATCTTTGAGTACTAAACAACAAAGCGGTTAGCCAATACAATAATATTCATGTGGCCGTACGACGTTGTTGGTACCTACAAATATATGAATCGGTATAAATTTATACTGTAAGTAATACATCTAGGCATAAATTATCCCCCGATAAGCCTTGTAGTATATGTTTTTATCCACCGCCTTCCTTTCGGAAGGCCGCCTTCCTTTCGGCCTTCCTTTAGTATGAGCCGAGGTAGGCTCCCCCGATGAAGGTATAAGACGTCGGTCAAGGTGTTTTCTCCAACCTGTTGGACGACATTGTAACTTCACACGGGTTTCCTTCACACATTAGATACATGTAATCTAAAAAGTACTAATTTTATTCCAAAGTATCAAGAAAATCCTTCCAGTCTAGTTCTCAATAAATCACGAAAACAAAAATTAGATGTCATGACGTCAAGCCTGCATGTTATAAAATTGGCAGATCAACATCATCGTGGTACCAAAATAACATGGTAGGTATTGGTCATTTTTGTCCATTCTTAACATATTTCAATAAAATATGGAGGAAAAATTAGTATTTTTTAGTTTACATGTACATACTGTGTAAGTTTCAATGTTGTACGATAAATTGTCCCCGACATATCGACAAAACGGTTCGGATATATTATCTGGGACAGACAGAAATAAAATATATAAAATATCCAAAGTGAATTGGCTATACAGTTAGTCCTTTTTCTGACCTGTTCATCTATGCATATAAACGTACTGGTACTTGCCTTGTTCCGTTGTAACAGTTGTTCAACTTGATGTTGTTGTTGTTGTTGTTGTTGTTCAAACAGCGATTTCTCTCTTTTTCTTCACTTTTGCCGTGTTATTGCCGTATTAATATGCCTCAGTGGTTGAATCCTTGTAGTCCTACATCACTACGGCTGTACATTAACAATTTGTCACACAAAAGCAACTTTGCCGGTTGGAACACAAAAATATAAACTCCCTAAACGGCCAACGAATGCCACGTTTACAGCAAAACGCAGAACGAGGCTTTATTGTTCAGCATGCCTAACTCGGACACCACTTTTGTACCTCGCCTTCCTCAGATTATTTTTAACAACATGAAAGTCGTAAATAAATCCCAGGATTGGTCAGAATTACTATTTAAAGAGGCGTTTGCAATTAACAGTAACAAACCACAATTAAATAATGGACTGAAAGCTTCAAAACAGTTAGCTTTGTTTGATTGATAAAACAATAAAATCTAAAAATGTATATTATATTGAACTGATCACTTCCCTAGTGTGTATATACAAACACTTGTCAGCCTTAACTGAGTCTTTGTTTATTGCCGTCACCACTTACGGTTTAATACCACATACTGTTAATCCCTTCTATCATGTATCTTTTATGTAATGCCAAAACAACTGTTTATATTGCACATAATTAACATTGATGGCATTTTTACAACCATATATGTTCATTCATAACCGATGATTTCAACACATTACCTGTATATACACCGTTAGTTTTCTCTGTAAAATTACTTCTGATGATGGTTTGAAGGAATCACAGGCCCTCAAAACAAGAGTGTCGGGGGGAGGGACGGTGGTATTACGATGAAATGTCGAAATATGGGGTCTCTATATATAACCCCGTGCTTTAAATAAAAATATATAAAGCATGGGGTTATATATAGAGACCCCATATTTCAACACTTCACCGTCATACCACCTTCAACCACCCCCCCCCCCTCCAAACCTCTTGTTTTGAGGGCCTGTGGAAGGAATAAACCGAAGTATTGAGTCACAGTGAATTGCTTGTCATTCTTCGGAGTGCTTATCCTGCTATACTATTTAAATTATACAGAACACTTACCGCAGCGACCACAAAATTAATGGCAAAAAATGTGCCCATACAAGATTTTTCATGGTCGCAACCAGGGACAATAAAATAAATGTATTGTACCGTCCCTGTCGCAACTCATTAAGCAAAAATAGAGATGACCATAAAAATGGGGTTCGAAAAAGTGACGATATAAATGCTTGTCAAACTATATATGCGATCACCATTTTTATGGTTGCAATTCGTTCAGCACATAAAAAAGGACCATAAAAATGTGGGTCGGCAAAATGACCATATAAATGATGGTCGATATATAGATTCGACAATAAAAGTTATGGTCAACACCGTTGACCAGATATTGGTGACCATCATTTTTATGGTCGCGCCCCGTTGACCATATATTCATGACCATCATTTTTATGGTCGCACCCTAGGCAACCATGATTTATATGGTCGCAGCGACCATATGTTGTGGACAGTGTAAATGTCCAGTATCACAGGCAAATATGTGATAATGCTAAATATATACTTTTTTGACTTTGGTGATACGTCCACGGCATATCGGGCATGAGAGAGCGTTGTTGTTGTTTGCTGGGTGGAGGTTGATGCGTACGTAGTTATGCGAACAGGCTCCACAAAATGGAACGTGCCTGCATGGTTCTAACAGCACGCTCACCTTATTATGTAAACAAATGGAGCAACGACCCCACATTTTGTCGATAGGGGGTGGAGCATCACCTCTCGACCACGAAAATATTATCCTTAAGGTTCTTCTGAATGAAGCAACCCTTCTAATCATTATATCCCGTATCATCATGGTCTAAATGAATGGAATGAATGAATACTAACATTATAATTCCGTCTATTATAGCAAAAGCGCGGACCTCCGCGAGAACACGGCATAGGAAGAATGAACAGAGACATTTTCCCGTATATAGCACCCATTCGTGTTTGTTGCAAACGTATTCAAGTAGTAGAAGTGCTGAAAATAGTGAATTTTGATTAAAAATGTGAATTTTTACCTTTAAAACCTTTTGAAGTACTGGCAAATTTCATATATTTCCAAAGCTTGAGCAATGAATTTTATTTCAGTATAAGTGAAATTATAATTAGATTGATAAAATATTAGTAATTCGTAAAAATATAATGTCTAAGAAGCATAACCGAAACAGTAAAAGCACCGCTTAAAAACATGTGTTACCAATTACACATATACTCTCCTAAGTGTTATAATATTTTATATGTAATTTAAGAATTCTATTTCATAAATATCGGTCAGATTGGTGTCATTATATTGAGGCAAACAGTGACATAGAGTTTCATCGAACTAACTGTCTTGTTATTCCATACTGTCTAGCATAAGACATAAGATAAGAATGTCGGGGAGTAAAATTGGAGACAAGTGTGTTGCCTTATATTCAGTGAGTTATGCTGGCGAGGTTAAAAAAATACAGTGCTTTATTGGACGCGTTTATTTCTATAGTAAAGTAACAACTTATCAAAAATGTATAAAGGCTTCCTAAATAAATTATATATGTATATGGGAGCTAGTATTTAGCATAATTTGAAAGTATGCTGCGCGTATAGAAGGATTTATAGTCAAAATATCTAAATATCGCGCCAAAATTTAGTTGTAAAGAAAGGGGGATAAAACATGTGTTTTGAATTATACATTGTAACAAAGAATACTCACAAAAAGAGAGTTTTTTAGCGATTACGGTATATGTTTTGAGGTATGGGGAAAACAATATGATCAGTTGAATTAAAAATAAAGTTTGTTATAATGAGTGTATGGTTAATATTGAAATAATCATAGCAACTATAAAACAAAAAACGTAGTATTTTCATATGATTAGTAATGCCTACGTTTTCTGTTGAAATGTGAGTGTCTGTGGGTGCGAGTTAAAAAGGTCACGTGCATGTTCTAGATGAAAAAGCCAACATTTAGTGGCTCGAACCGTGGGAAGCATATTGCTGTATAAGGAGAGAAACGACCTAAATGAAATGGGGGTATATTTTCTGGGAAGTAGGTCAATGTATATATTTCTGTGTGGATATATGTGTACACCCTGTAAGATGAAGAGTAATAAAATCGCCCCGATTGAAACGGGATGGAAAAGAATGATTATGTGTACTGTGACAAGCTTGCTATGACTAAAGTTTTACATGACGCCTGGTTAAGAAAACAAAACTCAGCTTTGTACATGCAGTCGGCCATATAATTTAATTCAGTTTATTTTTCCTTTACATCCATTAAGAATAGTGTACACAAAATTATATTTCAATCACATATTGATGACATATACGAACAAGCTCCTGTGGTGGTTTCGGACAAGCGTTATAACATTGACTGTTGGTTGAATAATAATAAGCAGACGAGTACCAAAGACCTTGGTAATGCCGTCTAGGGACGTCTGTGGAGGGGTGTGGGGGACGCCAGCATGACTCATCGCTCTTTTTCTATGGAGAGACTATTGTCCAACCTAGATGCGGGGGCAAGTCTGAACTTGTTCATAAGAAACGCTGGGATCTATAAATAGAATAGGGGAATTTCATTAATATTATGATGTATAAAGAGAACTGACGTGATGATATTTGGGGGTTTAACAAATATTAATTAATAAAAAAGGAATATTAAATATAAAATAACAAAACGGTCTATTGATTTAAAACCTTTATATAGAAGGTATTGGTGGACGTTATAATACTGGCGTGAAAAAGTAACCGAAAAACGGAAGCCTAATCATAATAAATGGATACATGGCTCGGTCCCATTATACAGACTTTATAGTATAAATAATATACACTGAATTTGGGGATGTAGTATAGAAAGAAAGCAATATCATGTACGCATGATTGGACTATTCTTACTCCTAAAGAGCTAGTATTGAACCACGTGGGGTAGACTACAGTAATATCATCAGTAGTAAAGAGAGCGTATTTAAAGTTTAGGCAAAATGAGTAGTAGAGAAAGCGAAAAGCGGTAACACTGTGAGCTTTGTGGAGAGATTTTTAGTTATGAGATGGAACCTGTCCGATAAACAACATGTATTATAGTATATGTGGGCGCAGACAAATTCCTTCCATTCAGCTATGATGATAATGTAGAGCATGACTCACCACTCCTTGTTTATAGGGAGACTATTGTTCAACATAGACGCGTCTGTACTTGTCGGGAAATAACAGGTGTATTAACAATAGTATGACTCACCACTCTTTGTTTATGAGGAGACTAATGTTCTGCATAGGTGCGGGGGCACGTTTGTCAAGAAATAAAGACAAAGGAGCAGGAAATAACAATAGAACAGGGGTTTTCCCAATACTGTGGGCAGATAAAAATTTAGCTATTGATAACAATCAATAGCGTGACTCATCGCTCTTTGTTTATGAGGAGACCATTGTTCTACCTCGCGTCTGTACTTGTCGAGAAATAACAAAGGGACAGGTGTATTAACATTAGAACAGGGGTTTTCCCAATGATGTCATGATCTAAAAATAGAACTGAGGTGATGCTCTAAAAATAGAACTTACATATGAACACAAGGATTAATACATATGAAGTAACAAAACGGGGAGCAATACTTATTAAGTAACAACAAATATTATGTAACAAAATAGGGAGCAATACAAAAAACACTATTTTGTGGCGTATTACATGTAACGTTGGGCCAGTACTCTCTATTTACCCTCTACTATTGTGGATGTTTCTAGACGCTGACGCAAGCTTGTTTACGTATTATTATGTGGGTCAGCCACTTGGAGCTTTCTGGAAGGCTGTTGTAAATTGTTTCTAGGTCAGATGATGCGGTAACGCTGTATATTCTTAAAGCTTCTTTTTTGTTCTTTTTTTTCAAAATGTTTTATTGCCATTTTTGATATTTACATATACGACCTCTTCAGGATTAAGTTGGTGGCGTTTTTTTTATATTATTGGTTTCCGATAATCACTCCCACAAGCACACACCCTTACACACTGTACCCATTTGTGATTCCACAACACTCTGCATACGTTTAGTCTGTACAAGGTTATAGACATACATATACATATATATAACTATGTCCGTACATATACCCATACACATATACACATACACACACATATACACAGGCATAGTATACAATTTTAGCTCATACTCTACATTATGTGTAGTGTTTTTCTCCATATATATACACATACATAAACATGTGTACACACACATATACATTCATATACTCATACATACATATATATATATATATATATAGTGAAAAGGTAAAAGAGTCTAACGAGAAGAAATATAAATGAAAAAAAGATTAACTGCCAATACGGTCACATAGCTCTGATGCGCATTTCTGCTGTTTTACTTCAGCTTGTATATATATATATATATATATGAATTCTAATGCGCAGGACTGCGGATGTGATATGGCGCTAGACATTTCGGTTATATAATGTCTCAAATACTCCTATATATCAAATGCCCATATATGGGTCGCAAAGTGGTATTTCGCCTTCTGTCCTATAAATCGGAAATTGATCAAGATACGAGAGAGTACAATTCAATCCCAATTTGCCACTTCATTTGCAATCAATTATCCCAAACGCTCAACAATTTACTGTGAATTGCATGATGATGTTAACATTTATTCCTTTTCTCCTATTTCTCAACACTGAATAATCATATTCGAGACCAAATGTCCCTTTACGCGTCAATATTTGGATTAAACATCAGTCATGTTATTCCGCAAGATGCTGCGTTAGTATGTAGCCGACATCCACATAATCACCACATCTAAAAACCTACTATCTGTATCTTGGTTTTTCATCATTTCATATAAGTATACTAAATCTATAGCCACCAAAATATTCAACTACTCCAATTCTGTCAAGGAGTTTGACTGGATCTTATACACGTCAGGAGGCTATAGTTGTGATTGTGAATCGTCGAACTTTATCTATACACCATACAAACATGTCGTGACTGGTGACCTTGATGTGGTGAGTGATAGGGACCTGAAATTACTCCTGATGAAAGGACCTGAATATAGAGAGCCGAGAAGAATATATCTGAAGGCCGACCAGAAGATAGTCCTGTTTGCATTGAAACAATACGTTATTGATTGGTCTAAGCGAAACAAATTTACCCTACAGCACTCGCTGATTGGCTGGACCTCCCCAAGAGCAAGGTCGTTGAAACAATCCGCCATATTGAAAAAGTATTCTTCCCCAAGCAAAACAAGTACTGAGAAACCTCAATTCGCAGGAAGTTCTAGCATATCTCCAGAGTAAATTCGTCATAGTCCCAGCAGACAAAGCTCCAAATAATATAATATTCATATGTAAATATTACTATTACCAAGTGCTGGTTAAAGAATTGAGTGTAGACATATCATCATCAAATACGTCTACTTACTCCCAAACTGCATTTACTCTGGAAGATTTATTTAACAATCACAAAAAGTTTCTCAGGGAAAGAGGTATTTGTCTTCCTACCAATTATAACGACATACCAAAAGTATACTGGACTCCCAAAATGCATAAATCACCATACAAAGCTAGATTCATAGCTGGTTCTAGAAGCTGCACCACCAAGCTTCTTTCAACCCTATTGACGAGGGCCCTTCAGGAGGCAAAAGCATTTTGGGAAAGGTATTGCGCTACTATATCTAAAAACTCTGGCGTTGAATGTATGTGGATATTGAAAAACTCAAAATGTCTTACGGAAGAACTTGATGCTAAAGGTCACATACCGTACAGACATGTATCCACATGGGATTTCTCGACTCTCTATACTACAATCCCTCATCAAGACCTTATTGACCGTCTAAGTTCATTAATAGTATCTGTGTTCAAGAAAACTGATCGTAGATATATTAATGTCGCAAGTCATAAAGCATTCTTTAGCTCTACTACATACAAGAGATATCATTCATGGGATGTTTCTTTGTTTATAGAGTTGCTTGAATTTCTCATTAAAAATATCTATGTGAAATTAGGCAACACAGTATATCAGCAGCATATAGGTTGGAGAGGCCCGCCCCCTGTACAGACCTTTTGGTCTTTGATATATGTTGGCACTTGTGGGAAGTTGATGCTGGGTCGACATCGGGCATTACAGGCTAGTCTTTTGTGTTAAATGCCGTCATTTACATCTGACGACGATACAGCTCACCAATCTCCAATGTACGAGTTGTCACAGCGAAACAGCTCACCAATTACCAGTATACGAGTTGTCAGAGCATTTCCATCATAGCTCTCTAGATTTGTATCTAATACCGCTTATGCCGGTGCTAGGGGCCGTGTGGTCATATCATCCAAGTTGCCACATGAACAGGTACAATAAAAGCGTACCTGAGATACAACACATATCACGAATCCTTAGATTCTTGGTATGTGCTTTAGAATAAGTTAACCAGAAGGCTATTCTGTGCAGTCATGTGACGCAGTCAGTATGTCGGCACCTCTTCCCACTTCCCTTATATGTGTTGTAATTCCAATGGGTACTAATTGTGCACCCCTGTTGGCTGACCTGTATCTGTTCTCTTATGAATATGACTATATCCAGGCGCTTTCAAAAACCGATCCATTCAAAGCCCGTTCCTTCTCATTCACCAAACGCTATATAGATGATCTTCTCGCTGTGGATAATCGCTATATAAATGACGCAGTGAAGGATATATATCCACCTTCACGGGCATTCTCTCTCGTCGACTTTATGTCAAGAGAGATGATTATAATTTCGACATCGTAAACTATCCCTTTCTGGACAGTAATATTCCAGTGAGACCTGCCTATGGCGTATACATATCTCGCCTAGTAGTATTTGCTAGATCCTGTGTTAAATTTAACGATTTTAATCAACGTCACAAAACATTGTTGCAGAAACTTGTAAAACAGGGCTATACCACCAAGCGCCTCCACTCAAAGTTTCTCAAATTTGGCGATACATATCGCATTCTGATAGCAAAATACGAACGTAGCGTGCAAGATCTATGGCGCTACGTTTCGTAACTTGTGTCTAATTCCGCTTAATCCGGGGTTAGGGGCCGTATGAACCCATGTGCTTCAAGATCCTCATGGTACTCATATGAACAGTCACAATCAAAGCGTGACTGAGATACATCCTTCTCTAGCTGACGACTTTACAACGATTATTATGGATTAAGAATATTGATCAGCGAAACGGATTTTATATTTTTGGAGCATCATGATATCTTGTCGGCATCATTGAAAACTGTTGACCGCTTCTGTCTTGAAGGAAACTAGCCTATGTTTATGTATACTATGATTGTCTTTTTGAATTTGGTGCTAATACTGTTATATGGAATATGGAATAGGTCTTTGGATTATAGACGCAGATATTCTTTAATGGACGACGGCTGAATTATGAATAACGGACTAGACGCTTGTAATTACCCAAGAATGCCTCATCATAAAGATGTAGTTAGTGAATGATTAATCTGTCTCATAAATCTGTATATATAGATATATTAAAATTGATAGTAAACTTGCTATGAATCTCATTATTATGTTTATCGTCAGCATTGTAGAAGACTTTAATTTAAAAAAAATGCGTAACAAAATGATATGTACTGAAACTTGTAATAATGCAGAACAAATTCGTAGATTTATGCTCTCCATTCACCATAGGAAACCCACCCGATGCCAAAAGCAACTTGTACAATAACTTAAAAATTTAAGACGATAGACAAACCATCATCGTGAGGACTGTAGTGGTGAGAATTATTTCTTAGTCTGTAATCTTTCTTCTCTCGTGTGTTGGCTGTTAAATGCTTCCTACTTTTATTTTCTTTGTGCCATTTTCTGGTTTAGCGAATGAAATGGTGTTCAGTGTTCGAATTATTCGTTTACAATATATGCAAGATACTGTCCCAGCTCATACTAACAAATTTTTAGCTGTTTGACTGACTTATCAGTGGCGTTTTGGTAACCGTTTGTCTTAGTACAGGATAAATATCCTGGCGTCCATGATTTAAATGGACCACATTACAAATTTTATTTCGCAAAATCCCTCATAACGACTACCAGTTTAGCCTTCAAGAGTGAAACTTTGGACATCCGTACTAATTCGAACACTGAGGCCACTATGACACTACTTTGACACTGTCAGAAAATGTTCACAATCACTGACTCTGTAAGCTCATACGCCAGTTGAGCTCCTTTTGGCTAAAATGTCAGAAATGTTTGCCCATCTGAAGTAGCAGATGGTTCATAATGCTGACCAGAAACCGAAGATGTCCCACACGGTGATCGCTGTGAAAGCGTTAAATTGCAGAGCAAAACTGAGAGAAAACGTATCAATCCTACCTTCTTTTTGTCCCCTAGTTACTACAGCTAGCAAATTATTTGTGCCGTGATTTGTGAATTATGTGTATATTTGTAAAATTATTAATGTTGAATAATTAAATTATTTTCTTCAAATCCATTCTTATTCATTCAATACATTTGTTTTCCGCAAGTATGTGTGAATAATGTTGCAAATTTTCTTTTACACGAGACCAGTTGCTGTCGGTTCTGCAGTATCGAACAAGGTGGATGATTGAGCATGTCTTGGGATTGGGTGAGTTTGTTTCTACTTGTCCTTATTCCTTGTTGACTTCAGCTAAAATTGTCCACTATCCTAGGGTGTGTTTTGCCTGAAATAGTTCCAAGGGTTATTAGGAACGGATAGGGATATTTTGTTAGTGCATATTGAGCACTCTAGATTTGGACTCTCGCACACACACATTGCTATATGCAGACACACGCATGCACTGCAGACGCTTGTTGTCGCAAATTTCGAAGTGTAGGTTATGGTTTAGATTGTAAATATTTTGAGAGAGACCATTGGCTGGGTATATTGAGAACTGTCTTTCTCTTTTGTTCATAAATATGGAGCGGTGGGAGAAATACACCGAATTGGGTTAAGGATACGGTTTACAAGGTAGAGAGTTGCTACAATTTGTCGAGGATCGAGAAAAACAAGATCGTAGTGAGCGACGTCATGAAAGGGAAATATCTCAACAAAATCGGGAACTTGAGGCTTTGGAAAAACAAAAGCAATTAGATCTAGCTTTAGTTGATAAACAGTTAGAGTTGCAAGATAAACAATTTGAATTGCTAAGATTGAAAAATGCCGAAGGGTTTCAGGAAAATAGGCAAATCGATGCAGGCAGAACTGGCTATCCTAAGGCCCCAAAACTTCCTTATTTCGACGAAACTGTCGATGATATGCATTCATATCTGCTTCGTTTTGAACGATACGCTGCAGCCCATCAATGGCGATTAGGAGATCAGGCTATATACTTAAGTGCGTTACTACGAGGCAAGGCATTAGAAGTGTATACACGTATGCCCGCTACTGATGCACAAGATTATGGAAAGCTAAAACAATCATTACTTCGTTGTTTCCAACTTACCGAAGATGGCTTCCGTCGTAAATTCCATTCGGAACGCATGCTAAAAGGTGAATTACCGTCTCAATACATTGCACGGTTGAGCGATTACTTTGACAGGTGGACGTCTGCTGCGTCAGTGGGCGAAACGCAGCAGGAGTTAAGGGACTTTTTAGTGCTTGAACAGTGTTTGTTCCAGTGTCCAAAGGAATTGTCAGTGTACTTGAGAGAAAAATCTGTACGAGCAGTAGATCAGGCCGTAAAGGAGGCAGACATTTATATGGACGCACATCATTTGAACTTTGAGGCGAAAAAGAAACCAGCAAATTTAGTCAAATCGGAGGGTCAACAAAATGAAAAACACAAATGTCAAACTAGTAATTTAGCTTCTGGTGTAAACACTAGCCATGGAAAACCTCCATTTGCATGCTACATTTGCGATAAACCAGGTCACAAAGCGGCTCAATATAGGCTTAAATCGAAAGTTGCACCTACCGTATCGTCTGCTACATGTTTTGTTTTAGACGGTCAACACACTAGTAGTAGGGCGGAAGCTACATCATGTCGTATTCCTGTAATTGGTAGTAGTTGTTTGCTGCCGGAGGACGCAGAGGTATTGAAAGGTTTACCTATCGTATCTGGTTTTGTTGGTAACCAATGTGTTACCGTATTGCTCGATAGTGGATGCTCTGGAGTTATTGTTAAACGCAGTTTGGTTGAGGATAAACAATATACAGGAGAGACAAAGTATTACATTTCTGTTGATAAAACTGTAAGACCAGCGCCTGTTGCAGAAATTTACATAGACACGTCTCAGTATACCGGAGTGGTCAAAGCTCTGTGTTTAGAAGATCCCATTTGTGAACTAATTCTTGGAAACATTCACCTTAACAGTAGTGTTAAACCACAAGATCAGGTATTCACAAAACCTAAACCGGTAGTTGAGGAGGAACAAGTTGTAAGTTCATCGGTTCAAACTAGGAGTCAGGCTCAAGCAAATAAGATAAAAGTTCGCCCCTTAAAGGTACCAAATTTACCACAAATTGGTGACGCTGCAGAATTTGTGAGCGAACAAATATCCGATCCAACACTATCTTTAGCGTGTGAGATGGCTGATAGTAAAAAGATAACTCTTCGAGCCACGGCGAAAATTCAGTTCAGTAAAACAAACAATTTACTGTATCGCAGAGTATCTTCTAGAACAGATGATAGTGTACATGACCCACAATTGGTCGTTCCGAAAAAGTACCGTAGGATAGTAATGGAGATGGCGCATGACACCATGCTAGCAGGTCATATGGGCATTACTAAAACGTTAGCGCGTATACAGGCACATTTCTATTGGCCGGGAATGCATGCTGACATTCACCGATTTTGCCAGTCGTGTGACATTTTATCGTGTAGCCGTTGATTTAGTAGGCCCACTTGTACCTAAAACCGGAAGAGGAAGTAGATACATACTTACACTGGTAGACATGGCCACAAGATATCCAATGGCTGTTGCTTTGTCAAATATGGACACCATTACAGTAGCAGAAGCTCTTGTAGGCATGTTTAGTAACATAGGAGTACCAAGGGAGATAACTAGCGACAGAGGTACGCAGTTTACCTCTGATATGATGCAAGAGGTGCAACGATTATTGTCAATTCGGCATATTTATACGTCCCCGTACCACGCCCAGGCAAACGGTTTATGTGAGCGCTATAATGGCACGCTCAAGTTGATGTTGAAGCGCATGGCATCGGAAGCACCGAAAGAATGGGACCGGTATTTAGAACCTTTGCTATTTTCATACCGAGAAGCCCCTTTATCTAGTCTTGGAGGATTTTCACCATTCGAAGTACTCTATGGTAGGACAGTTAGAGGACCCATGGCTATTTTAAGGGAAATGTGGTCACAGGAAGAAATACAGGAAGACGTCAGAGATACGTATGAGTATGTCCTAGATTTGAAAAACCGGCTTGAGGAGACCTGTAAGATTGCCAAAACAGAATTAGCTAAAGCTCAAGAAACGTCGAAATTTTATTTCGATAAGAAAACTACACCGCGGAGTTTAGCAGTCAATGATCTAGCTCTTATTCTGTTACCTACTGATAATAACAAGTTGTTAATGAGATGGAAGGGACCATTTCAGGTCAAGAGGAAGGTTGGACAAAACAATTACATTCTTGACATCAATGGCAATGAGAAAATATTTCACATAAATATGTTGAAACAATATCACCAAAGGTCCAACCCAGTTACATCATCTGTAGCCGTCATAACATTTGACGATGAGGAGGAGATGTTGAGTTCCGATGTACACTGTAAAACTGGTCCAGATGTAGAAACATGGGAGCATGTAACCATTAACCCAGATCTTAATGCAGGAAAACAGTCTGAACTTAAGGGACTGTTAGAAGAATATCAAGATATATTTTCTTCGTTACCTGGATTAACTGACCTTGTTCAGCATGACATAGTTTTGACAGATCCGGAGCCAATTAGGTCAAAACCATTTCCAGTCCCCTATGCTATGTACGATTGTTTACAGAAGGAAATAGATGACATGTTAGAACTAAATGTTATTGAACCATCAGATTCCCCTTACTGTAACCCAATTGTTCTGGTAAAGAAAAAGGATTCTGGAATACGGTTGTGCGCCGATATGAGAAAGGTAAATACGGTCACTGTGGTAGATTGCGAACCTATACCGGACATTGATGCTATATTTGCAAATCTTTCTCAAGACAAGTACTTTACACATTTGGATTGTTTTGCAAGGGATATTGGCAAATCCCTATGGCAAACGATGCCAAAAAGGTCACCGCGTTCTCTACACCATCAGGCCATTATCAGTTTTGTAGGATGCCGTTCGGACTCGTGAATTCTCGTGCTTCATACAGTAGAATGATGAGAATGATCCTTAAAGGTTTGTCGGACGTTGACCACTTTGTTAACGATATTTTAGGCCATACACAGGATTGGGAAACTCACATTCGCATGTTGCGCCAGGTATTCCAACGTGTTCGTGACGCTCACATTACACTGAAACCTACAAAGTGCTATGTTGGATTCACTCATACCAATTTTTGGGGTCACAAGGTAGAAAACGATCAGTTGATGACGCAGGCAGAAAAAATCGCCAAAATTAGGAATGCGTCGGTACCGGAGACAAAGAAACAGTTGAGAAGTTTTCTTGGTTTAGTCGGATACTATAGGCGGTTCATTGAGAATTTTGCCGATAAAGCTTATCTTTTGACTGATCTGACTAAAAAGGGTGTCCCAAATAAATTGCCGTGGACTGAAAAACACACAAAAGCATTCATAGATCTTAAGGAAGAGTTATGTAGAGAACCAGTCCTAAAACTTCCTGATTTACCCAGTCAGTTTGTTGTGCGAACGGACGCATCGGACGTTGGTTTAGGTGGCGTGTTATTGCAAAAACACGATGATACCTTGTTCCCAGTTGCCTACATAAGCAAGAAATTGCTTCCTCGTGAACGGAATTATTCAGTGATGGAAAGAGAATGTATGGCAATTATATGGGCGGTAACCAGATTTCAGGCGTATTTGTTCGGTCGAGAGTTCGTACTCCAGACAGATCATAAAGCCCTTGTATTTTTGAACCAGGCAAAGCACACCAATGCTAGAATTATGAGATGGGCTCTGGCATTACAGCCTTTTCGGTTCATACTGGAGTCGATACGGTGTGAGGATAATGTGGGAGCGGATTATCTCAGTCGTATGACTTAATCTGTTAACTTTTGTTCAAGAAGTATCATTAGCAGATTGTGACGGATGAACGTTGTGTAACTTTCAACTTGCAATATTATAAATAATCGGTAGATTGTTTTTAGGAAGGGGTCTTTGTCATGATTGGTATTATATACTACTACTGCAACGTTGTGATCCGTCATGTAACAAGAGTGCAGTTTTCTAAACTCAGGTATTTTATAATGTGATTTGCCATTCTGTGGATGAGGTCGCCTTATATGCAGGTGTACTGTGATGTGTTCGCGCACCGACGATAGCGGATACAGCTAAGCAGGTATCTCGACTGTATGACCGTGAGCATATTTAGATCAATGTTCAGATAGGTAAATTCAACGTGTGGTATAAAATCACTGGAGTACATCTCCGATGTGTGATTTCTATTTCGTCTGTGTGTTGTATTAGACGTGGAAGGACAGAGGTCCTACATTTATTTGACCATGCACGAGGTGCAGGTTTGGAAATTACTAGCACGAGTGTGCGATTGTAATTGAGACACAGAAGTGTCTATTTTGTGTAGAATTATTGACACGAGCGTGCAATAATATTGAAGATATACCAGCTTCGAGATGAAAGTTGAGCGTATATTATTCCACGTCTAGAGGTAGGTGTTTCGTATGATATTTACACACGGTGATTTTGGAACAATTAGTGCACAATTGTATTTTATTCGGAATCAACTGTGTAATATTCGTAGAATGTAATTTATTCAAAACTACATTCCAGTGTGTATATAGTGTTCTCATAGTTGGATAGGGCTATTTCATGCATTTAGATATACAGATTATATAATGGAATATATTTATGCTATATTCGAAAATTCATAGACCATTTGCAGAATGAAGCGTTAGGCTTAATGATACGTCACTATATGAATTTCAGTGCTTGGTTGTCTTTGTGATGTTTCAACGGAGTGATTACAAGCGTCTAGTCCGTCATTCATAATCCAGCCGTCGTCCATTAGAGAATATCCGCGTCCATAATCCAAAGACCTATTCCATTTCCATATAACAGTATTAGCACCAAATTCAAAAAGACAAAAGTATACATAAACATAGGCTTGTTTCCTGCAAGAGAGAAGCGGTCAACAATTTTCAATGATGCCGGCAAGACATCATGATGTTCCAAAATATCAAAACCGTATCGCTGATCAGTATTCTTAATCCATAATATGTGCGAGCAAACCACAGATCTTCACTAGTCCTGGACTATGTAACGGATAGCCAGCGTAGGGAAGGACTACGGCAAGGTGCATTGGTCTACCATAAGGACGCCTTACCTATAATGTACGCTGGAGTGCCCGACTATAGTTCGTGAAGAGTGCCACAACGCAGTTCCGGTTCATCAACTCGATACCACAGCAATATTGGAAACTTGGACTTGGTTTGATACTCTGCATTAACTGGGACAATTATGGTTATCATTTATTGAACTATCAAATCCTGGCGATAGATAAAGAAATCGGTTCTTTAATTTGGATGAAATGAATATTGCTAAAATATTGCTGCAGTATGTTACCACAGCTAGCAAATTATTTGTGCCGTGATTTGTGAATTATGTGTATATTTGTAAAATTATTAATGTTGAATAATTAAATTATTTTCTTCAAATCCATTCTTATTCATTCAATACAAAGCAGGGTCCAGTCATAACAATAACAAAATATATGAAAATAATCCCATGTCTGGTTTCGAATGCATGAATTGAGTAAGTTGGCATATACATGTAATAAGCATCATTATTTCCATTTCTTTCACCAAAAGTCTTCTACTCCACCCCAGTTATATCATGAAATGGAGTTTAAAATGTTAAAAAGATATCACAGCTACCAAAGTAATGCTTGAAATCTCATTTATTCGTTGGTCCTCTCTTTTCGTGAGCCACCAGTATTGCTAAACCTTCCATCATCGCTAAAATTGAGAGCTAAACTTGATAAATTTACGGCTTATCACATCGAGGTGATTCCATATTGGATACTCTAGTCTATTATAGAACTTGTGGTTTTTTTCGCGTTTTCGTTCGGCAGGGTTTGGCATTTCCTGTCTCAAAGAAAAGAAAATTCCACCTCGGATAATATTTTTTCCGTTTATTGGGTGTGGGAAAAGTCTACACATACAGAAATGTGACATTACTTGTGTGACGGTTTTGAAACAGCTTTTTCTTTTAATCCACATCCTACAAAATCAAACTTTGCAATAATTTTACCTCCTGAAATTCCTTGAACTAGCCTCTGCCTCAAGTCGTATTATCCGCCGTAATATCCCCGGTACAGAGTTACCAATTGAGAACCATGTGTACACAATTGTTGCCAGTGTTGTCTATTACATGCTCATCTCGGACTTATTACTAATACTATATCGTTGTTAATATGGATACTATGCCCATATACCCAACCTATGTTGCAGAAATATTGTACCTATGTCGTCCTACCATAAGTCGTTATTCACAATGAATTTTATCCTAAAGATCATCTGTGTGCGCTTACACCCCCCTCCACACACCACACACACACACCTCCTGCGTGCGTGTATTGCCTATTATGTTATCCGTACATTAGTTGGACTTAACTAGTGCAGCTAATCCAGGGTCCTTGTTGGTGCTAGGGGCCGTGTGAATTCTTCATTGTCTCCACATGAACCCCTGCAATAAAAGCACGGCTGAGATACTAAGGCTACATCCGATAATCCACCGAATTCTCGGGTCTGAATGTTAATGTTTAGGTGTCGACGAATGCTTTCCTGTAGAGTCATGATGGGCGTCGCTAGGATTTTTCAAGGGGGGGTCGACAATCATAGGACTTTAGGCTAGGGTCCAGGGGCCGCCTAGGCCCCGAAAGCTGTGGGGTCCTAGATCGCCGGAGATGCGTTCTAAGCGTTTTCCCGGAATTAAATCTGAACATAATGTGTGCAGATTTATGGTTATATTATACAGCTCTGGGACCTTAGTTGGCCTGAACTGCATTCTGGGCGATTCCCGACAATTAAACTAACACATCATTTGTCAAATATCAGTATTATATTTTATTTTCTTGTCATCTTGAAAACACAATAATAATGCTTTGGGCCGATATACCGCTTAGGCTAACCGCAGTGGCGTTGGAACGTAATTGAAATTGGGGCGGGGGGAGGGGGGTCCACTATCACAGCCCAACAGGCGGGGGTCCAGGGGCCGCCTAGGCCCCGGAAGCTCCGGGGTCCTAGATTGTCGGAGATGCGTTCTGAACGTTTTTCCGGAAATAAAACTGATCATACTGCAGGCACATTTATGATTCTATTTTCACGATTTTTTTCGCAATTATAAACGTGCATCGATATTGAAAACATAGCACCTCATGCTTGCATCCATTTGACGATCTAGTGATATTTAAAACATACAAAACGATGACTTTTAGTTCTTGGGAGGGGAACCAATATTCCTACCGATACGATTCATTCACACAAATATAAAACAAGTAAATCCTCACAGCCCAACAGGCGAGGGTCCACGGGCCACTTAGGACCCGGAAGCTCCGAAGTTCCAGATCTCCAGAGATGCGTTCTAAACGTTTTCCCATAAATAAAATTCGAACATAATGTATGCAGATTTATGGTTCTATTTTCAAGTATGTTTCGCATTTATAAGCACTCATCGATATTGAAAAAATCATACTTCATGCCTGAAACCATTTGACTTTCTAGTTATATTTAACACATAAAAAAAACACATAAAAAACCCGATGACCTTTACATCATGGAACATTAGAACCAATATGATAGCGATTCATTTACACAAAGCTAAAATGAGCGATCCTTACAGCCTGACAGACGAGGGTCCAGGGGTCGTCTAGGCCCCGGAAGCTCCGGGGTCTCCAGTTGCCGGAGATGCGTTTTACGCGTTTTCCCGGAAAGAAATCTGAACACAATGTATATAGATTTATGGTTCTATTTTCACATTTGTTTCGCATAAACTCGCATCGATATTGAACAATATGCCGGACTCCATTGACTTCCTGGTTTGACACAAACAAAACGGGCCTATAACACGCCACTACATGTCTTGACACTCTATCTGTAATTTTATGTGGAGACATGATCAGTTAGGGATGCTGAAAAGTGGGGGACCCAAAGATATTCGCCCCCCCCCCCCGCTAAAAAAAAGTGCCCCGCTTCCGACGCCACTGTAATCATGTTAAAGTGATTAAAACTAAACGTCATCATATCACTTTCCGATCCATATGTCATTTCATGACTGTGAACATTAAACTTTTGCTGAAAATATCACAATAATACTGTGTAGAATATCAAACTGTGTGTCATGGACTATATCTCGTGGCCATGGTGAAATACTGACTAGAATAATGAAACTAATATCACTCATAATTCTGGAAATTAAAACGTGGCCATGGTAAAACAATGGCTAGAAAAAAATGAAACTGATATATTTTCCTGAAATGAAATATCACGAATGTAGTATAGCCTTCAGCAAAGCTGGTGAACCCATTGTTGAGCGAACTGACGCGTCACTGCTGGAACGGAGCATGCTTACGTTTCTGGAGACAAACTTGTAACATTTTTTATTTCTTTCTTTCCCCTTTTGCTTTTTTTTGTTTTTTTGTTTTTTTTTGTTTTTTTTTGCTTTTTCTTCTGTTTTTTTTTGGCGCGTCCAAGGGGAGTCGTTCGCACCTGACGACCCCCCCCCCCCCCTAGAGACGCCCCTGGTCATATGGTTGCTTTTCAGACGCCAGACGTCTTCAATTTTTTCCACCTCTGGCATATCGCTCCAGTTGATGCGATAATGCATTTGCTGGTATATATTCTTATCGCTCCAACTACTGTAGACTGGACAGAAGAGTCTCCAAGTTGTTTTGAACCAAATAGTCCAAAATCACCACGCATAACCACGGTCTTCATTCATTCGGCTACAGTGTTTACTGCTGCATGCACATGCCTGTATGAACTGCACTTTGCCGCTGCAGAGACGTTGATATTCTTCCTGTTAGCTATTACAACCTTCCAGGAGCCGCCGGCTTGTTCATCAGCTCGGAAAGGTACATACTTCTGTCTTATCTTCTATCAATCATATCACAAGATGAAGTGGATACGTGTATTTCGAGTTCATATAGTCTCCATGCTATTGTCAACGTCCAAACTGTTGGATTCAGCTGCAAATAAGGATATCACTTTCTGATTTTCTCTTGTTCATATCTTCCTCTTATTAAAAACGTACCTCACAAAGAGTATTTTGCACGCGTGATTCTATGTGAGCATTATATTATTTCTGGCATGTGAAATGTTTTTAGTGTCATTCGCAGTACCTAAAACTGTAGCCTGGAGAACTATATAAGAAAATGGGCCCGAAGCGGAAGTTGAGTTCCAAAGATTAGAGAAAACTTTGATAACTGTTTTGCCCACCAGAATCACGAGTATTGTTTAGATATACTAACGGAAATGTGGCATCATATATTCTGGTCAACAATTCGAACTATAGTGAGACTTAATGCGGTCATAGAGCCTACAAAAGTCTATAGTATGCTCCATGATTTGATAAATAAATTCAGACAAATGAATGTCGGGCTTGACGTATTAAATTACTTGTTCAATATATCCACGTGCCAATCGGTAACTTCGCTATATGGGCCCGGAGATTTAACATTCATAATGTGTATATTACGCCATTGTACAAAGTACGGTACAAAGTATAACAGCACACGTGGGAAAGGTGTGATGACCTAATTACTCCATATTACTAGAAGGACCTGAATACAGAGATGACAGCGACTGTCGCACGCACGATCACGCCCCCCCTCCTCCTTATGTACGGACCGACCTTTCACTTGTTTATAGTACAAAATATGTTTGCTCTCAATACACGTTAAGGATATTATATCAAATTAATATTATAGGACACTCACCGTATAAAAAAAACAAAACATACAGGTACGCAAAGCGTAAGCTGTTCAAATGTTTACCATTAACGTCTATCAGATATGGGATTCATCAGTGTCAACGGTGGATATTTTGTCTTATCCGAATCGGTGTATATCAACATATTAGAATAATTTACTCTTACTTTTATGTATTCTTGCGACATCCAATAGACATGTATTGACAGGTGTAAGAACAGTGATCATCTGATCCGTGATCATGTGACATACAGCGACTTGTGACGGTAATAAACCACCCACTCCATTCTCATCTCACACTCACCCAAGTCTAGCAGTAACATCAGTCAAGATGGTCAGGGCCGTTGAGTTATTTGTGATCTGCCTTTTAGTCTTGTATGTCGAATCTAAAGACATAAGAACTTACAATTCGCCCCAGGCATGTTTTAGGAAAGAGTTCAACCAAGGAATCAAAGGCGTCAGGTTTGTTCGATGTATTATTTGAATAGAAACAAGGTTATTGTTATACGGTACCTATACAATATTTGATATGTTCAAGCGTCTAGTTTCTTTATAATTATATTGAAATTATAGGTACTGTATGAACAGCTATGTTAAATACTATTGAAACAGTAGCCACTCCGATAATTAATAATTTATTGATCAATGATTTCAAAGTTTGGATCGGAATAAAAGAGCAATTTGTATTCAATTGTTGGAAAGATTTAGCAATATGGCATTTAGCAATTAATCGCCAATTAATTAAGTTGTAAAATATTTGGTCAAAAGATTTGAAACACAGCATACATAATTTAGACATGTAAAACCCTTGCTTGTTTTTTTCTTTTGTCTTATGGACGTTTTATTGGGTTTGAGCACTTTGTTATCTAGTTAATTCGATCAGGGGGATTACTTCCAACTAAAATTTTCATAACCTGAAAACGAGAGCAAGATGATGGGCACACTTTTTCATGTCAACATGTCTGGTATATACGCATTTTTTTATATTTTTCTGACAGGATGAAAATTCCGTTAAAAATGAGCAAGAAAATATAGTTCGAATTGAATGCGCCAACATCTTCGCCAAACAATTTGCGTGATCCATTATGCGGCTGAATTCCTTCGAATATGTATTTTACAACATTTCGATATTCAGTATAGGAATAAAGCAATTTACCTATATACCTTGCGTTTAAACATATACCTTAACTGATTACTCCGGGTACAATACATTTATCAATTTGAGTGTGAAATACTGCACAGCCACTGATTATATCGTCGTAGGTACGATGATGATAAATATTGTACCATCCTCTTCATCCCGGTTACTGCTGGATCTTATTTTATAATTTTAGGTATTATTGGTGGTATATAAGCGAATATCCATAACCAATGCGTGACAAACAAATGTTAACTTTTGAATACGAATCTCAAATGTATTTGATAAACGAAGTAATTCTCAATAAGACTTGAAAGAAAATAGTAAGCCGACATGTATTGGCTGTTTCCCTTTCAAATTACTAGCTTGTGATTAGTAACGATGATCATTTAATAATGAATTTACAATTACTTACACATGTTTGGTGGATGAGGAGGAAGAAGACGTGTGCAATTCGTATTAACGGTACACTGTAAAGTCGGCGTGGAGCTTTTAAACATATGTTAAACACGTTTCACACATCAACGTGTTTTATAAAGTGTCATTTCGCTAAACGTATTTGTACCTGCATTCAGCTTGGAGACGAATGAATAAAGAAACAACAAACACACTGGGGTATGGTCGACTAAGGCCACGTTTCGTGACTATTTAATGAATGAATTGAAAATCGTGAATTTAGAAAAAGTCCACTTTTAGTGATTGTTTAATGGATGAATTAAAATTCCAGAATTTAGCAAAAGTCCACATTTAGTGGCTATTTAATGGATGAATTAAAAATCCTGAATTTAGTAGAATTTAGCTGTACGTGTTACCAGAAATAGATCGAAAGTTGTGAACTAAAATGTATTTATTAAAGTATAGCTGGTAACACGGAAAGTATGTGGCTGACCAAAAAAGACCAAAGGAAGGAAGTGGGGCTGAACCGCCCATGCCTATAATAAAGGAGGTGGCGGGGAGGAAGGAGGTCGAAGCTGTAACAAATTCTAAAGACGCTGTTGTATCACCAAAGACCGGCTAAAGAGTGAATAGAAGTATAGATTATCTTTGTGTGGTCCCGGGTCACGTGGGTTTCCTGTGCACCCGTGATTGGCTCTTTCTCGCTCTTATGAATAAACAGTAGGTCTTCGCGGGAAAGCTATAGACAAAGGCAGTTAGCGGACTGCCTGGGCAAACTAACATTCCTGAATGCCTGAACCAACTCAGTTACGCGTCGTAACTTTTTATTTGTACCTGCATTCAGCTTGGAGACGAATGAATAAAGAAACAACAAACACACTGGGGTATGGTCGACTAAGGCCACGTTTCGTGACTATTTAATGAATGAATTGAAAATCGTGAATTTAGAAAAAGCCCACTTTTAGTGATTGTTTAATGGATGAATTAAAATTCCAGAATTTAGCAAAAGTCCACATTTAGTGGCTATTTAATGGATGAATTGAAAATCCTGAATTTAGTAGAATTTAGCTGTACGTGTTACCAGAAATAGATCGAAAGTTGTGAACTAAAATGTATTTATTAAAGTATAGCTGGTAACACGGAAAGTATGTGGCTGACCAAAGAAGACCAAATGAAGGAAGTGGGGCTGAACCGCCACCACCGCTCGCGGCGCTCGCGAGTGGCAGCCCCAATCCCAATCCGTACGCGCCTAGCCGACCAATGGAAAAGAAGAAGGGAGTGTCTGGGGTGGGGGGGGGAACGGGATCCTGAATGAACCAACCTCCTTCCATACCGCTACCACCTTGGGATGTGCCCCGCATTAAAAACCCAGCCCCCCAAATTTATGAGGGTTTTGCTGGGAAAAGATGGGGCACAAACACATGTTCCTCCAGGATGGTTCAACTATGTTTGATATAACAGATTACCTGAATATTGACGTCTGACTAGGAGATACAGCCCGTAATCGCCAGCGATATTGCACTAAACTGAACTGGTGAGAACCATCCTGGAGGACAACTGGGTGCAGCCTGCAACCCGTAACGTCATGTAAATGAATAGTAATACAAAGGCATTAGAAAGCAACGTACACAATAAAATAAGGATACAGTGAAATTGTGAGATAGTCTGTTACAAAGTCATCGATATCCGGCTTCTGCAGCCCGCAAGAAGCTCATTGGTATTCCCCGCGTTGACGTATTAGAGTAGTTAAGACGTCGGTATATTTATAAACTTGAAACACAAAGCAGATGCAACCCGCAAAAGGCTTTGGGTGCCGAGGACCAATTACGGAAGTTTCATGCATTATTGATAGCGCAATTTGTACGAATGTAAGACTTGAATGCGTCTGATTTCCATCTCCCCAGTCGGCGAATCTGGCTGTCAGATAATCCTCTAGCTGATGCTTCCGTAGTTGCTCCAATGCGAAAGCTATGGCTGCGGAAGTGTTCGACGGGAAGCCCTGCCGTCTTCAGGGCATTATGGAGTTCGGTCGTGAATTCCTGTTGAGACACTGGAAGGGCTGGTGGATATGCGAATAATGGACCCGGAGCATTACCCCGCTTGACGATGAACTCCCGCATCGCCCTGACCGTACAATATGGAGAGTCTGATTTTGGGATAGTGAGGTGGAACGGTTCCCCGAGGTGTGTTTAAAATCTATGATGGTTAAGCAAAGGCTCGACGTAACTGGATCGAAACGAACTGCCGCGAGTTGCAGCAAATTCTTGGATGTGGGACCTTTTGAAGCTATTTCGCCGACACGCAGGAAGGCACTAAAAGCTAGTAAAACCTGCTTTTGAATAAGCAAGCGCGGTAATGGGTTGGAATTGACAGAGGCAGGGCATCGACAATGCGATGGAGAATGTCCTTCGTAATTGGTAAACGATTATCCTTTGTTGGGGACAATTTTCGACATGCTCGCAGTAATTTATGGATCAGAAAACTGGAGGTGGGATCTGAAAAATTCAGAACTTTGTGGGCATACGAAATGGCGGACAGATAAGAAGTGATTGTGGAAGCCGAAAATTGTTTTGAGGTTAAGTACGAAATAAAAAGAGCCATGGTGGGGATGGACAGAGGTAACGTGCTGCTGAGCTGATACTGGTGACAAAACACCTGAAAAACTTGCCACGTGCGGTGGTATGACCGCCTGGATGAGGGGGCAAGTGTGTGGTGTAGGAGATGTTCTAGCCCTTCCAACAGGGGAACGCAGGAAGTGGCGGGATGAGATTGGGGTTCCGTTGAGCCTCGGGGGCCAGACGTCTGAGTTCGTCTACCTGTATACGTGAGAGAGCAGCCGCTAAGACATTAAATTTTCCAGGTACATGAGTGGCCAAGAACTGAATATTAAAATTCAAACAAGATAGAACCAGTCGTCTTACCAATGCCATTACCTGGGGTTGCTTGCAGGTTTGCTTGTTGATAATACTTACTAGTGCCATATTGTCCGTGAAAAACTCCACTTTCTCGTTGGTGAACTTGGACCCCCACACCTCCACAGATAGGACAATTGGGTATAGTTCTAGCAACGTGATATCCTGGTATCGCCACTGGTCATCCCATGAACCATAGAACCAATGAGTGCCTAATACTGCCCCATATCCTAGCCCTGCTGCGGCATCAGTGTACAAGGAGAGTGAATCAGATGATGACCATTCTAGGTTGAGGAAGTAGGACTTACCATTATATGTTTGCAGGAAGGATTCCCACATAAGCAGATCGTCTTTCACCTGGCGGGTCAAGTGGATGTGATAGTAAGGTTTGTTGACACCAATGGCCAGATCTGCCAGCCTGCGTAAGAATGTTCTACCAGGTACAATGACATTGCATGCAAAATTCAGAGTGCCCAGAATTTGTCTGAGATTATGGAGAGTGATTTTTTCCTTGGACATGCAATAGGATATGAGTTCTCTGCATCGCTGTAATTTGTCGAGAGGCAAGCGTACTTCAAATTTTATGGTATCCAGTTCACAGCCAAGGAATGGTAGGATTTCGGAGGGACCCGCTGTTTTATCTTGGTCCATGGGGACTCCTATATCATCACACATGTCGAGGAAAGACTCTAGCTGGGCTTCACATCCTGCTTTTGAGGAATTGATAATCAAGTAATCATCAAGGACATGTACTATTCGTTTGATGCCTAGCTTGGTTCTGGCTGCCCATTCAATCGCAGAACTGAATGACTCAAATATGCTACATGAAGAGGAGGCTCCCATTGGTAAACATCGATCATGGAAGTACTCACGCCACGTGAAACCTAAAAGATGATACTGGGACGGGTGTACCGGGATGAGCCTGAAAGCAGATTCAATGTCCGTTTTGGCCAAAAAACAGTTCCGACCCGCTGAGAGGATGTGGTGTATAGCATCATCGATGGTGGCATACTGTACCGTTGCCGCGTTACGCGGAATACCAGAGTTGACCGACAAACCTTCCGGATAGGAGAGATGATGAATCAATCGGAATTTGCCTTGTTCTTTCTTTGGAACCAAGCCTAAAGGGGAGGAATGGAATGGGTCGAAAGGTGGTAGAGGAAAAGGTCCAGCGATGCGACCTAACGCTAATTCTTTGTCTAGTTTACCTTGTACTGCGTCCGGATTTTCATCCACCGATTTCAAGTTAGTAAAGGTTGAGGAGAGAGGGGTTTCGCTGAAACCCAGCGAGAAGCCAAAACGGAAACCCTTCAGCAAATAATCGCGACGGGAGTGGCCATATCCAATAAGCCATCCCGCCAGTCTAGATATTACGATTGGAGTTGGAAGACTGGTGGTTATTCCTGTTTGACTGAAGGAATGGTCGGGTGGTTTGGGTGGGTGCACTACTTCGAGGAAGTTGGGCTGTGATTCCTCTTTAGGATTGTTGTAAGTGGCCTTCCGGGCCTCTCGTGCGAAAGGGCTGAGACCCGGTTCCTTGTGGATGTCCCTGATTACCTTTGGCACGATAACATTTTAAGGCTGAATGGGGGTGGCCACAGTGGAAGCAAGCGTGTGAAAATTTACACCCACTACAGAAACGGCCCTTGTGGAATTTGAAACAGTAACCGGCTGGGACTGATTGAGACTGGTTTGATTGTGTCGTGCTTGTTAATGGACGTTTGAACGCGGGACCACTAAGTGATTCCGCTAAGCGGTCCAATCTACTCTCTAAATAAACTTCCCCCTGGAGTGAATCCCAAGAACAGTTTTGCGTCGACTTCAGTTGTCGAAAACGACGGTCGTATGTGAACCAGTCCCCCCTTTTCTGGTTGATATGGCGGACCGTTTCAATATATTTCATCATGTGGGGTGCTTGGTCAGGTTTGTGGGAGGTGTAAATTGCCGTGAAGATAGAAAATAAATGTGCCCATTTTTCGAAAGTAAGTTTATGTTTTCGGTCTGCTGGAGCCCAAGCCAATGCCGGGGAAGCTGCACTGGTACCTGAGGCACTATTGGGTTCACTAAGGGTTAACGTGTATGCAGCTTGATTCTTCCAATCGGGGTCGAGAGTATGGAGCTCTATAAATTCATCTGCCCTGATGTTTGCCTGAATCTTACCTGAGACATGTGCCGCAAGTGGGACCCGTTGAATATTGGCGGCCACCTGGGGTTGTACAATATGTGGAGACTCACCTGTCATCGTGATGACGGACCGTTCTACTAAATCATTCACCTCGTCAGTTGGATGGCTGACTGTTGCGAGTGCTGTTGGCTGGTGCATAGCATCGGATCGAGACTGAAAGGCTGCTTGAACGGCATCTGTGGCAGCTTGTGTGGCCGCAGCGACGGCTGCCGCTGTGGATAATTGAATTATCTCCTCCCTCATTTCTGCCGAGATGTTAGGCGCTACAAGAGAAGGAGCTGAAAGGGAAGATGGTCTGCCCCGTTTACTGCGTTTGCCAGTAACTGCCGCTACGACATCCTGCACGCGGGCGGAAGCACGTCTCTTGGGTGGCATACCTGTAAAATACTTAAGGCCATAAAAAAAAATTAAGCCGTTTTTATCGCACAGAGTGAGATTGAATGTAAATTGGAGGGAATAAATCAGCGACTGGCGATTTCCGCACTGCGCATATACAAAAACAAGCGACTGGCGATTTCCGCACTGCGCATATACAAAAACAAGCGACTGGCGATTTCCGCACTGCGCATATACACCAACAAGCGACTGGCGATTTCCGCACTGCGCATATAACAATTCAATTCTTTATTTCTATACATGAATACATACAGAAAATGTTAAAACTAAGATAAAATATTACATTTACATATTAAAGGTTATATTGTGACCGGACATAATCACCCCAGTCAAGAAAGCCAATTCATTCCAATTTATAAATTAGGTATATAAAACAGCACGGGCGATTACCACACAGGCTGAGATTAACTGACTATGGTGGTGGATAACCAAGCGACTGGCGATTTCCGCACTGCGCATATACCACAAACAGATTAGTTGTAAATGAGAGATTTGTAAATGAGAGTTGTTTAAAGGTGTATGGTAGACTGGAATAGATAGGGGTTAACCCGGAGCTGAAGTGTGTCCTAACGGCAACAAAATAAAGAAATAAACTAAATAAATGACTAAAATTCTAACATCCCGAAATTTATGCAAGCTATGATAACCGGTCATATTACAGTTACTGTTTGTTTACATCGGCCATTTTGGCGACCTTCATGACCTCGCGGACTGGACGAGATCATCGCGTGACACGGCAAAGTCAAACACGTGTGCTGGAAAATCTGGGTTAGCGTGTTACGTAACTTTGCCCCATTTATGGCCCATGTCGCCGCCTAGCTGATATGGCCCGAGTTGAGTGCAGAAATAAAGGGCGAACAAAGAAATCTGCCACGTGTTAGCGTGTCAACCGTCTAGCAGGGGGATAATTGAATGTTGGCACTTTGGATAAAGAGTTACGTTAATCGACAGTGATGGAAAGAAAATTAACCGAATCATAAAGGCCTAGTACTAAATTTTTGTACAAATCGTTGCGTACTAGAACTAGTGTAAAACAATCTTAATAAATCAAAATCCTATATGCTTCTCTATCGTATGGTCGCTGGTTATTAAGATTGAGCGTAAAACTACTGCAGGCGTCTGAGGGCCTTTAAAACTGAGCCCCGAATGGATTTATATAAATAATAATTACCCCTGTCGTTTAAATGGACCCCGTCCCTGGAGAAATATTTAGCTGGCATGTTAGGTTTGGCAAAATGAGGCGACCACCAAAAGAAAGCAAATGGGTGTTCTTTTAACCGATTGAATAAACTGGTGTTCACTAGCTCTGCTCTGCGGTTGAAATCGGACGTTTTTGGCCGTAATCTAGGTAAAATCATACTTACAACAATGAGTCTTACCCGTAGGCGATTATGGAGAAGGTCTAATAGAAGAAGAAATTTCATTATCGTTACCGAACTCTCATCTGCTCCTTCCAAGTCCAGGTCGTTCGATCCTACTTGTAGAATGACGATGTCGGGCTGGTATGATGACACGACCTAAAGATCGTAGCCCCAAATTTTTGCGATCGTCCGCCCTCCAACGCCGTGGAAACGGACATTTGTCGACTCGGAAAGGCGAAGATTAGCAGATAAAGAAGGGTTTACGTCCGATAAAAGAAACGATTCCAAGTTTCGAATAATTGAATGACCGAGAATGAGGGTTTTCATTGTACGTTTCGAAATCACTTACCGGTAAATACTTGACAATCTTCTTGTGTTTTGTGGAAGAATTCACCCAGTAGGGGTTACCGGCGTAAAGAATAAAATTCAATAGACTTTTCAAGCAGAACAAACTCGAAGCTGTGACAAATTCTAAAGACGCTGTTGTATCACCAAAGACCGGCTAAAGAGTGAATAGAAGTATAGATTATCTTTGTGTGGTCCCGGGTCACGTGGGTTTCCTGTGCACCCGTGATTGGCTCTTTCTCGCTCTTATGAATAAACAGTAGGTCTTCGCGGGAAAGCTATAGACAAAGGCAGTTAGCGGACTGCCTGGGCAAACTAACATTCCTGAATGCCTGAACAAACTCAGTTACGCGTCGTAACTTTTTATTTAGCTTCATTGTGTTTCATGGCTAAACACATGGAGCTATATCCGTCTAAATAGCTAAACAGGTTTAGATTACTACGTGTTTCAGTCCCTTTTGAAGACCTACAGTGCACAATTTTCAACAAGTTAAACGCCAGTGGATGTGATTTTGAGACCCGTTTAGCTTTTAAACGTGTTGAATAAACCTCTGACGTGGAGCTGTTAAACACGACTAATGCTGACAAGCGGATGATGAAGACATGTTTCAGCTAAACATGTCAAAATTGTCAGTCATATTCGCGGGTAAATTAACAGCGCCCTCTGTATATCGATATTCTGATTGGCTAATAAGTTCACGTGGTTTTTTTGTGAGCGTCTGCTTCTGCATTTGTTGGTGAAACAAGGGGCGGGATCGTGGAACGATGGCTGGAACAATACCACCTCAGTTTACTACTTAGAATAAGTCAAGGTAAGTCAAGGTCAGCTGAATAACACAGGAAACTCAGATTTTACTTCCATTGATTCTTTGCTGTTGAATTTTCGGAAATTTCCCACTTGATGAAAATGGCCGGCGTACTATGTCGAATTAATGGCCGATGGTGATCTGACAATATCAGAGAGAGTACGAACCATCTATCATCATAAAGTATGATAGAATCTGGCACTGAAATAGAGAAATACATTTTTAAGAGCTTATTTAGTTTTCTATTGTTTTTGGTGCCCACTGCCTGATCCCGTTGGCCCAGGCCTGCATATGTATTACACGTAATATTATTTTATTCTTCACAGATGTGACGGGGCGTCAGTGGCTTATGTAACTTAGAGTTAACTCCCCTGATATAGTTCTTCAGCGTTACAGCTGTTTTCTTCGTTACCAACGTGAGGAGACATTTTGGGTATGTAAACTAGTTTTATTGATGAAATTACCATGGATTTGTTGTCAGAATGGTTAAGAATATGTAATAATATGAAATAGGCAAAGCCTAGAAACGAACGAAGTATACTTCTTTTGTTCGCTTCTGACTTTGCCTTTTTCGTATCATTTTTTTTTTTCGCAAACCATATATAGTCACTGTTATATTACGGAAGCTTAGAAGGGACATTGAAAATTATATACATATAGGCGCAGCCTAGTGGGAGTTCTTTTCATTTTCCTGGTCGTTTGTGGCTTGGTGATTTCTGATGAAATACTGGCAACCCAAAAGTTTGGAATTGCTGTGGTTGTGGATGATGCGTTGAATATTTGATCAATCGGGAAACGTATTGTTCTTTATCTGACATAGCAGACTGCCTATACCATATAGTATATGTTTCACACATTTCAAGGTCCGAAAATATGAATTATTTTCAGTATAATCAAATACAGTCGATCAGAATTGATACTCTGGATCGGATCTGGGATAAAGTATGTTGATCGAATATATAAACCACAAAATATTGGGGTGCTTCTTCATTATAAATTAATTTGAGGAATGAAACTGATAGAATTATTTTAATTTTATCCTTGAATGAAAAATTAAGAATGCCAAACTGTTCGAAGAGAGATATTATTATATAATGGACAGAAATATTGCGATGTTTATAGTTGCATATAATCAAATTATTGTAAACAAATGAAAAACAAGCTTGATAGCTTATGAAGCCAGGACATTCCACCTTGAGGACATTTACCCCTGTAGACATTTCCCTAGATATTTCCTCCTTCAAACATTTCCCTCTGTGCACATTCCCCACTCCCCCTCCCCCCTTTTTTTTCTTCTTGTATTATAACTACAAATGTGTAACACACTGAAATATTTTAAGATACTTTCAACAAGATTTGTATAATTTAGTAAAATATTGTAATAGATATCTTGGGTTTTGCCATGAATTACTTTCTCTTCAACAGGGCACTATTTTGACATGCATAATTCATCTCAGCATATCTGTGCTAATAAAGAATTCCATTGAATTGCGCAAGTGTATGTTACATTATTGATTGTTCGCCTCATGTAGGTGTTGTTTTTTTTTCATTCATGTAGGTTCTAATTAGCAAATAAACATCTATTCTATTCTATCGTATGGATCAAAATATTTATTTATTTATGACTACGTAATAGTTGTTAACGTATAGGATGTATACTACCGGTACCATAGCTATTGTTTTATCATGCCGAATTATAGAAAATAATGAATAATAATAGAGAAATGCCCCAAATTTGTTTTTGTCAATATTTCAATTTTGTTAAACATTTGTACGAACTCATAGTACAAAAATATATAGGAAGGGGGGGGCGGGGGGAAGGGGGGAATGCATGTCTAAATATGAGGGGGGGGGATGCATGTCTAAATATGAGGAATCTGACTTTCTAAAATTTCGTTTTATAAGTTGTTTGAGTTCTTGGTAAAATTTTGCTGTTTGACTTCAAAGCTATTCATGAATTGACCCCTCAGAAGTGTACGGATCTAAACACAATAAAATCTGCAATAAACTATAGCTTGATGAATGTGTTTGTTTTATGAACTTTACTTGCATCTTGGTTGTCCGTACCTATTAATTTAATGTCTAAATCTAGGCCATAATCTGAAGTGAACGGATGATATCTGACGGTTCAGACAATCGCAGTGTCACCGTTTACTTGGAAATGATTTCTTGCCTGTTATAATTAAAATCCCCTATTGATAATCAGCTTGTTGTGCCCCCCTTCTCCCTTTTCTTTGCGAACTTTGGATGACCTAATTTATCACGCGGACGTCAGCGACAGAACTTGAATGGCTTGAGTTTGCTACGGCGTAAGGTCACGTGCAAATGTTCATTTTTTAAATGAACAACCGATTATCTCTTTACGAAACATCAGATCTTCAAAGCCTAATAAATAAGCTTGTTATAGATGGACACGGCGTAGAACTAAATTTTATGAAATTTCTGCACTGATGTGAAGTGCCATTTTCGCGAAAAAGAGGTCTGACCGCATGCGCGAAGTGCAGACGACACTCGGGCGTTTTCGCTAAATATTCTATCAGTCGGAAGGGAATCGGAAGGGAATTCATTCTTGAATTTATTAGCATATTATCCTTTTTTTGTTTCAAATCTATAGCAAATATTTTTAGATTAAATTTCGATACTGTTCTAATTTTAGCTATTACCCACACTGCCTCAAATCCAATATGGCAGCCCCCGCAAAATACGCCCACGCAAACGATGAAATCTGAACATGATAGACTACGGTGATTGTCTGTCTTTACATGGATTTACACTGGTTTGTGATTAAGTTCTGTATCTGTATTTTGTCTCACGTAATGCATGTATGTTACCTATTTAACGAACTCCGTTAGGGACCGCTTCGCGGTCCCGAACTTCGTTCGTTATTAGCCATTGAATCTGCCTTGATAAAGTTTACTGTCGCCGTAAGCTATTTTCGTACAGGGTGCATTCCACACCTAAATGATGTGCGGCTAAAAACAGGCATGGGTTCGAATCTTCGGCCACAAATTGATGTAAAATCTTTAACAAAAACCCTGTAAAAGTATATATTTTCTAAATGGGCACACCCGTGCCATTATTTCAGAAGACTTGTGAGCTATTGAAATTGAATAGAAAATACGTACAATCCTCCTTAAACCTTCTTCAACTTTTCTGAAAAACTCCATAAAATATATGAAAATGTGTCAAATTCTAACCGCAATCCAGAGAAAACGTATGAAATGATTTTCTTTGTATGTATGTTAAAGTGTTTCCCGTCCAGAGAACAATTTAAAATGGAGAAAAAAACAGGGGGTCGACCTACTCGTTTTTTGTAAAATTTTATCGCCATAAAGGAATCATCATTTTCGCTTCCCGAAAAAGTGCGGATTTTGGCCCGCCAGATATTCAATTCCGGACACGATTGACTCTGTAGTGGCGAGTGGGTGCGATAAACAAGCAATTGTTATATCCTCGTTTGAAGAAATGGTGACGTCCAGCAGGATGATACTATAGATATCAGCTAGTAGAAAGGTAAGAAGAATTACCATGCTGTCAAAATCGGGCGTCCTTCCTTATTATAAAATTAGGGGCCATTTGTGCGAAACCGTGGCCTAGTGTGGAGTGCACCCACAAGTCAGTGAGTCAAGTGTCGGAAATTGGGCGATTCATGACCTGTTGTGGGTTAAAGTCGTAACACGTGTTTTGTGTTTTGGCGGGTAAACGCCAGGAAAATGCTGAGTTTGTCAGGGTTGTCTTCGGACATCGACAGGTGTAACCTAGAATGTTTAACAATTGTGAGACTCTTATAGATCAAAATTGCGACTTAAATGACTAGTTTAAGCAGATTTGTTGCCATTGCTAAATTACTAGATGGAGGAATAGAATTAATCGATTGACTCTCAGGACAAGTCTCCCTGTGCCATTAATTGTCATTTTTAAAGGCAAAAGAATTTCTTGCCAGTACTTTTATGAATAATTCCATAATGGATTTTTCTGTTGTATTTTGAATGTTAAACCGGTCAAAAGTATGATTATGGATTTCATGTGAAGGTCATTCATTATGCTCACATGACATTGACACTATATATGTACTGGTCACAGGAATATATATACCCAGAATAGTGAGCTGGAATGCATTGACTATTGAGTTTCCTGACTGTGAAGGTGCGGTGTTCAGCTAATCTGATTACCGTTCAGGGTTCGTACGGATGGTGGAAGTCCTGCAAATCTCTTGAAATACTGAAAAGTCATAGAATTTAATTTAGTCTAAAGCTATAGGAAGCTCACCACATACGAAGTGTTAAATGTTAATGCAAATTGTTTTAATTAATAATTGGATTTTGTAATTTTATCTCTGTAGTTCATCGAATGTTAAAGAATTTGATTTCTTTTTTGCACCGACATCTTAAGTATCAAATTGATTTTTAATCTAATTGTTCTATTGCATAATTAATGAGAAAAGTTTATGGATTGAGTTATGTGCGAAAATTTACAATTTTTGTCGTAAAGGCAAATACCTGCACAGGCGCCGCGGAGCATATTCAAAAGTGGGGGGGCTGACCCCTATCTCGACCATAAAGTGGGGGGGCTGAAGTCGCCCCTAGATAGGGCTTATAACATTACAGCTCCGAAAAGTGGGGGGGCTGAAGCCCCCCCAGCCCCCCCGGCTCCGCGGCCCCTGCTGCATTGTATTATCAGTGTATCAGTGCACACAAGAAGGATTAAAACGGTAACATCTAGCAAGGTTATGTAACAATAACATGTCAGGTGTTGAATAACTATATGGTCAATTCCATGCTACTTGGGACATGAAGCCAAAAAATAAAATCTTGAGAATGTGCCACAATGAGATTGTTTTATAATGGTGATACAGTATAAAGATAAAATCTAAAAATTCAGTAAGATTGCTGCAGAATTTTTCAACCTGGGGTGTTATGAAGTTCCAGGATCAAATTTTCTTATTTTTGCTTTCAATTATCTCACAAAATTGGTTAGATTTTATTACCATTGTTTAGCTGCAGAATGAAGGATTTCTTTTTTTATTTACATTAATGGTTAATGGTGTCTTGAAAAATCATAAAAAAATTCAGCAGGTATTTGTAAATATTGTCACACATTGTAAATTTTGCATGGAGTCACAGTTATGTAACGCGAGTGACGATAAATGCTACTTTTTCTTTTATTAGACAAAAAACACCAAGTTTAATTGAGCTATTTCTATTACTGCTTCTGTCAGTTGTCATGAACATATGACCATGGTTTTGAGTTCCTACACCATGTGACTTCTTCCAGTGGTAGCGCCAAATCTAGTAACGCGAGTGACAATGTAACGCGAGTGACGGAGTGTAACGCGAGTGACGCTATCTGGTGGAAGATACTATTTTCAAATTCCAATTTTTATTAAGTCATGACATGCTGGATAGGGTGTGACAGAAATATAAATACTTTAAACATGTGAGTATATAAATGCCAAAGAAAAATACCCAGAATTCTTTTGAACCTGCTCACACTGCATGTGCTTCCTGTCGTCTGCTATTTGGTTATCAATACATCTCAAATTCCATCCAACTTTGAATTGTGTGGTCCACCATTTCTTAGTTGAAATAGCATTTGGAACTGGAGTCTCGGAGTCCTGATAATTCACTCAACTACATTTCATGGAATTATTTAGGAATAAATTCACTAGGGATAGTTAATAGGCCAGCATTTTAGCAGAGTTCATTTCGACCAAGGGACATATTTTGGAATTTTGGCAGTTCCTTCACCTGTTTATTTTATATTTTATGGTTGACCAACCGATATTAGTGAGTGTATATGCAGTTGCATTGTAATTGAATTAATAACTAGGACATACCAATTTATAATATCTGTATTACTAGCTGGGTGATATTGCAACTGCATTCCTCTTTCTCAATATAAATACATATACATTTTATATTTTCTTTTCTCCAGTTTTGCATTTTTTTAAATCTAATAGTACTCTATTCTCATAGTTTAAATTTTCTGTTAAAATGACAAGTACCTTAATTTATTTTTTGAAAAAAATAAATGTTTTATTTATTTGACATAATTCTCTGGTTTGTATTTTCGATTTCAAAAATACCTTTAGGAATTATTTTTAATTATTTATCAAACGATGTTCATCATAGGAGGTCTTTTTAAGTCCAGACTCATCTGGAATTCGAGTTTGATGCTCTGACCGGTCTTTTAGGTCTTGGAATGTGGCATCTCATGTTCCAATGTATGATTCCGGCATTGCTCATAGAGTGTGTCTCTAATAATTGTTCACATGACAGAACTGTTCGATCTTATTATTTTGTTTATATTGTAAGTCTGTGTGCATGTTGTGTGTGAGTGTGGACTTCGTCGAGGGTTTCAAGGAAGATTGGTACTTGTACCAAATGATTTCACCTCGTTAAATAAAGTATTATTATTATTATTATTATTATTATTATTAAATGTTAGCAGTGTTGTGATCTACAATGTCCTCCGTAAAACAATTTGTTTTACACCCTCACTATTAAATATTCAAAGTGCTCACTGGAAGCAATATCAAGTGAGTCTCTTCACTGCACTAATTGACTAAAGGGACTATTCATGTGTGAAAATAATATGTAGTGGCTAGGAGACGATTCTTGAAAAATAATCTGCACTTGGGACAATACTATGACGTCACAGGTGTCGTTAAATGACTCGGATATTGGTACTCTCCATGTGAAGGATTGGTGTCTGGTGAAGTATGACCAAGATGTGTACCCTGGTGAAATACTCGGTATCGTCGAGTATTTCATATCCGCGATGATCCATACAGGAGCGGGCCATACCTACACCCTGTGATTCTGTTTATTACCACCGGGAACAAATTGTTAGAAAGTTAGATGGTCCAGTTCCTTCAAACAGTTGCTCGTCTTTCACATTTCCAGAACTTCCTTAAGCATGTTAATTGCATGTCCTTCTCTGAGATGAACATAAAATGTACAAAGTTCTGTTCAGTTATACTGTATCTGAGATCTGTTTTTATGGCACAACATAATTTTATGGTTTGTGGTGTTTAATGTTCACTAACATTCAAACTTTGGTATCCTCAAATGAGAGGTAACGCGAGTGACGTAACGCGAGTGACGAGACATGGAAGATATTTGAGCAAGCTGTTACACATTGGAACAACTTAGTGGATTCCTAATTGCATTGTTATTTCAAGAGGTCTACAGGGTATTAACAGATCCACTAAATTGTCATCTGTGTGTAAAGGCTTGAGCTTAATTCAAGAATGAAGTTATGGCTAAAATTCCCATGTCCTTTTTGCTGTAACGCGAGTGACGAGTACGCAAACTGGAATTAAATAAAAGTCTTTAATGCAATTACAGCACTTTAAATTTGTATGAATACTTTAGGGCCCAAGTTGTCTTTATGCATTATGTGTGCATGTATACTTTCTTTGTTGGAGGCAGGTGGGGTATAATATAACCAATATGGTGAAAAAATGTAACGCGAGTGACGTGGAATTGACCATATGTATCCATGGCCAGGATTTATGGGCATGTTATCAGTTCACTCTTAACGTCTGTTTAGCCATAATAGCTTAACGTTAGGGTACAATTGTTGTATAAACAGCGCTGATAAATTGTTGTCATATATCCGGATGTCATATAGGTGATGAAATGGTGAAACATAACTATAAGAAACAAGTCAAGACAAATTTACTGATAACTGGTTTTTATTGATATTTCAGGTCAGGGGTGTTCCTTTCCCCGGTTACCGGTTACTTCTACGGTTACTGTTACGGCTATGGTTACTATTACTTCTACGGCTACTGTAACGGTTACAGTTACTTGGTTACGTGATAATATATTTACAATACTTCAGGAGAACAATTTGTGGTCGCATCAGAACTGAATAAACCTGTCTTGAGCAAAATACAGTCTTTCCCTGTTATTGCGTGTGACGACTACTCGCCATCCGTCACACAGAGGTCGAGAAAGATTAGCTCCCCTGGATTAGAAATCTTTTGTCAACCTACAATTTATCACCAGGGGCGCGACGGGGCGTGATCAACATTGATGCAGCAGGTGGTTGATGGAGGCTGGATTTTCACGTTTGCTGTGTAAATTTTGGAGATTGCCACAATCATGTTTGAGGATTATTATAAATTAGAGCAAACTGTTATCAGCTGTCCTCCTGATACGATGTGATCAATCAGAAGCACCTTTCTGCGTGTGGATTCATCTTTGACAGTTCAACTGTAATTTGTAACTGTAAGTTGAAAGTTTCCAAGTTTCAGTTTACAACTTTTTTTCTTAGAGAGCGATTTTTCGCTCGTTTGATATTAGCCATTTATTACCTGATTAATGAATGACGATATGCGGATGAATTTTCGCTAGCAGGTCCCAAGGGCTACCCTGCCACATTCGTATGGTATTTAAAGGTTGGGGATTATTGCAAACCAAGCTAAATTAGCTCCTACTTGTAGCTTAAATAGCTCGTTGGAGCTTATAAAGGTTGGGGAAAATACCTCGATCGAGGTATTATACCTTGATCGGGTATAAAACCTCGATCGATTAATAGGCCTATATCAACTTCAGTTTTTATATATATGTGGAAAATGTGGACATCCACACATTCGCCAGATTGTATGAATCTTTCAACAGCATCTATGGCTTCATTGTTCCATGATTTTCACGGCAACGTATTGCTTCGTTTTATGCGACTATTAATCATTTAAATTAGCCACTTCAATATTTCAAAAATGAAACATGGCTTCAAATGACATATTCGGTAATATTTATTCTGTAAATGAAAATAGCATGTGGTGGCATACTTCCATGTCAAGCATTGTCAAGATCATGCGCAAATTGCAGGATCTGAGAGGCAATGCCTAGTTAATAAATCAAGTTTAACGGACAGACACATAGTCTAAACTGCTAGCATGTGCACATAAAAAAACATGTTCTTCTCGGGTTATTATGACTCTGCCATGTGTGCGCATGCTAGGAGATTGTGCATTGCATCAGACAATTTAACTTAATTTAATTTATTCATCAGTCCGTGCATCTACATTCATGCAACTTGGATATGACTCAGACTCTGAGATGGATGTTTGCCATCCCATGCCATTTTCATTTACATAATAAATTTCACCGAATATGTCATTTGAAGCCATGTTTCATTTTTAGCTCGCCGTATACGAAGTAGGCGAGGTATTGGGAGAGAGAGAGGGGGGAAAGTGGCGGTGTCGGTGTCGGTGTCAGTGTTGGTGTTGGTGTCCGGTTAGACTTTTATGTTTAGGCTGGACGACGATCATCTGACGACGATACAGCTCACCAATCTCCAATGTACGAGTTGTCACAGCGAAACAGCTCACCAATTACCAGTATACGAGTTGTCAGAGCATTTCCATCATAGCTCTCTAGATTTGTATCTAATGCCGCTTATGCCGGTGCTAGGGGCCGTGTGGTCATATCATCCAAGTTGCCACATGAACAGGTACAATAAAAGCGTACCTGAGATACAACACATATCACGAATCGTTAGATTCTTGGTATGTGCTTTAGAATAGGTTTAACCAGAAGACTATTCTGTGAAGTCATGTGACGCAGTCAGTATGTCGGCACCTCTTCCCACTTCCCTTATATGTGTTGTAATTTTACCTGTATATGGCGAGATTCTGCTGGTGGACGTTTCGTCCCCGAGGCCCGCCCCTGTACAGACCTTTTGGTCTTTGATATATGTTGGCATTTGTGGGAAGTTGATGCTGGGTCGACATCGGGCGTTACAGACTAGTGTTTTGTGTTAAATGCCGTCATTTACATCTGACGATGATACAGCTCACCAATCTCCAATGTACGAGTTGTCACAGCGAAACAGCTCACCAATTACCAGTATACGAGTTGTCAGAGCATTTCCATCATAGCTCTCTAGATTTGTATCTAATGCCGCTTATGCCGGTGCTAGGGGCTGTGTGGTCATATCATCCAAGTTGCCACATGAACAGGTACAATAAAAGCGTACCTGAGATACAACACATATCACGAATCGTTAGATTCTTGGTATGTGCTTTAGAATAGGTTAACCAGAAGACTATTCTGTGAAGTCATGTGACGCAGTCAGTATGTCGGCACCTCTTCCCACTTCCCTTATATGTGTTGTAATTAGAATAATTTTGACTTCTTATTAGGCATGAGATGCAGTGTACATTGTATATACAGTCATACATACCAAATCACATACAGTATATTCCTTTATAGTATTTACTAATAGTTTGGTGACATTATTTTATTTCAGAAGTACAATATCAAAATAACTGGCGGGGGAATCCCGCAGTACCGAACCCCTGTTAGTTTTTAATTTCGTGTCGCCTTAAATGAAGGACGCCATTTCCTTCAATTTTGTTATCAAATTCTCATTGACCCTGAAGCTTTTGCACAACCATATCTGTGTCCACACATTTAACTTACTATATTAATTAAAAGTGAGTTTGAATCAGTTTGTGAGCTCAGTCTTTACCCGTGCACATTATTATGGAGCATTACAGTATGCAGGCCTTGCAGTTTGACGGGGCTGATTGTATGCTTTAACCTTAAATCAGCCCCGTAAAATGAAAGGCCTGAGTATGATTGGACACAGTTGTCATTGCATTCCTTTATTTGCATACAAATGTGAAGGTTTACCACAGTGCGAGTGTCCCATTGCATGCTGGAAATGATAGATTTAGTCCTACTATTGCACTGTTATTAGCTTTGTTTGTTCACATATCATCACACAAAGTTACACCAAGAACGTGCTCAAAATTGCACACCTATTGTTCCTAACTATACATGAACATGTATTCATCTATCTATGCAATGGGATGTGTAGGCTTACTTTTGAAAAAAAATGTAATCTTTATTGGTAGTTATATAATATAGTTCCTCCTTCAATCCAACCTCAACACCACTAAATATAGAAATCATATTTCTTAATAAATTTATTATTTTAAATGATGTGCATTGCCAATGATGTGCAACCTCAAATGATGTGCCATCCTGAAGGGCTCGATCTTTTTGCGAAGCTGCATATATCTCTTATATGTGATACTAACCTATTAGGTAGGAGATGCAGTGTACATTGTAGGTTTATACTTGGTGTAAGAACGCACAAGACAAAGCCTACAATAGCCTGTCTGAGCTCAACAATGCGTCTAGACGTGACCCTTTGCAGCTGCACAAAAGCATCAACAAAAGCCTCAACAATGCGTTATTACACCAAGTATCGACCTGTTACATATACACAAACACGTCAAATCAACTACAATATATTCCTTTATAGTAATTACTAATAGTTTAATGACATTATTTCATTTCAGTAGTACAATATTAAATATTAACCCCTGGTGGTTTGGAATTTTGTGTCGCCTTTAATGAAGAACACCATTTCCTTCAATTTTGGTATCGAATCCCATTCCTCATCATGATTTAACATAAAGCTTTTGCACGAACCATATTTCTCCAGGCATTTCACACCCACATCTCAGACCAAATTTCAATTGTACATGTATTCATAATGACATGCATAAGCTTACTTTTGGAAAAAAAGGTAATCTTTATTTCAAGTTTTATAATATAGTTCATCTTTCAATCCAACTTCAACATCACTGACAAAGAAGTCAAATTTTTATTGCAATATGTATTGTCATTGCCAGTGATGTGCAACCTGAAGGGCTCGATCTTTATGCGAAGTTGCATGTTATTGACAATACCCAAAAGGCGAGCTGCCGGGTTACACATAACCCTTGTTGAAATATTAGAGTGGCTAATTTGAATGATCATTACGCCTCAGAGTAGCTTGTTTGATAGCCGATTGGTCAATTGCCATCCCATAAATTGTTCGTATTAGGGCAGCCACACACCTAATACGAACAATCGCGTGTTAACGTTACCATAGTGGAAGGTGGAATTGACGTAGCCTGTCCTTCAATGCAATGTCACAAAGCCGACATGTCACAAAACGAAGAGCTATGTCGTATCAATGGCTTTGTGACATTGCGCCTCAGCGTTTGCTTTCAACCCAAAGACGTTGTGGGCATACGCGACTCTTTCGTATTAGGTCAGGAAATGTGAATCAGTTGAAGTTGTCTTACGAAACAAACCGCATTTATTCGTTGTTGTAGTCGCGTTTTCGGCTTAAACAAAGGCTCTTCGGCATAATAAAATTGTTATGATGTTTGTTTGACGGCTCGACCGATAAGAATTCCCCACACTGACCATGTAAATAGTTCGTATGCCCCCTCAAACAAGCATCATAACTGATATTAGTCGCATAAAATGAAGCAATAAGTTGCAGTGAAAATCATGGAATAATGAAGCCATAGATGTTGTTGAAAGATCCATGCAGTCCAGGGTATGTGTGGATGTCCACATTTTCCATAAATATACAAAAACTGAAGTTGATCGAGGTAATGGCCTATACCTCGATCAAGGTATAATACCCTGATAAAGGTATAATACTTTGATCAAGGTATTTTCCCCAACCTGTTATAATTTGACACATAGATAATTTGCATAGACTGCGGAATGATCAATTTCCGCTAGTTGTCGCATGTCCTCACTTTCAGTGAACTTAAACGATCATCGAAGAAGTTGTACTCTGCAAAAATTTCTGATGTTCATTTGTGTGTTTTTCATATATTCCACTTCATAAATTTACTAATATGTACATAAAACATTGTTTTTGAATCTCTGTCTTCTTTTCAGCACATTTGTGAACGTCCATCAACCCACGCTTCCATTTTGGCAGCATAGCCAGATGTATCATAAATCAATCACGCTCAATCATGTGATACTGGGAATATGTAAAATAATAACTTTCTCATATGGTGGACATGAATGAACATGCAAACCCAACTTTCGGACCGAGAATCACGAACCGAGCAATGGTGACCATTTGTGTGAGGAGATCAATTTGTCTAGACAGGATTATTTTCAATAATACATGTACAAGCCTGAACAACAGATTCTCACATGAAGTACTGACCATGCTGTTTTTCTCTACCTGTGTAACTTTTTCTGATTTTAGCTATATCATCTGTTCCTGAGGCGAAAGAAAAGTTTGATGAGGAACTCTAAAAAGAAGGAAGCCGAGACAAGCCATTACTAAAAAAGTTATTCCGAATTCTCCATAAGAACAGGCGAGAGGCAATTGGGTCAGTCAGGGATGGTTCGGTCAAGAATCTTTTTGAGATTTGTCCCCTCCTCCAGGATGCAGAATTTGTGAGTATAGGTCATAACTTGAATTATTAAGTTTTGATTATTCATTGCAGTGCTCGAAATGTCTATCTATTTGCTGGACATGTCCCACAGAAAATTGACTTGTCCGGCAATATTTTCCGGCAGTCGGACAGTTTCAGCATCAGGCAGACAGAGAAACAAAGCGATTAGAAGAAAATAATTTTTAGTGTCTTCCACGATGTTTCACTGCGATCGAAAAATCGCTTTACGTTTTCCCGTTGCAAAAATCCACTGTCATTGTTGTTTACGGCTGGGCTTTCCCGGTGACCTATTTAGCAGGATAAGATTAAAACATTTTTCATTTGACCGCAGCGGGTCACGTCATTCTTCAAGAAACCCCGTTCTGCAGAGCCTAGCTCATCGACTCGCATCTACGCTATATTTTTCATGGTAGGCTACCATATTCTGGACGACTACTAGGAATGTGGTAAATCAAATCTGTCATTTCCTGTCTCGCTGTCTAAAGATGGCGGGTTTGTTTAAATTTGGATTCACTTCTTCTGGGGGAAAAAAGGCAGCCCGAAGATGGAAATCAGAGCGAAACAGTTTCTCAGAAAGTACCAAAAGATAGTTCGTCGACATCAGCTGGTGTTACACGCAACAAAGTCTGAATGGCGTGTTCATCGGTCCTGATTAGACTACAAGGAGGACTCGCGGACGATGTTCTGTACAACTATACTACGACTGAATCAATTAGAATGGATGTTCCATACACGATTTTGTTAACTTACACCGGCATACCAGATTGGATTTGTTTCCCCAATGATTATTAATTTGATAATAATGTTATAAATTTGGAATAAAGTTAAAACAAACTGGAATTTATTTACATAATATAATCTGAATGAAAATTGATACCATCCCGATGACAAAAATGTCCTGCTTAAAGTCAGTATATCCTGTAAATTTTTTGCCTAGCAGGACAAATGTCATGTTGGTGATTTTCAATATTTCAAGCCCTGCACTCACATCTTTACTGGATGTTTATAGCTCATGCTTATAGTTAGTTATTTTTCTTTAGTTCATTTGCAGATTGTTTTTAGTAAGGATTATTACAAATGCAACTAAGTGGGGTTTTTTTTTGATAATTGGATGATGACAATTGCAAACTGAACCTTGTCCGAACAATAGTCCCGACATTTAATGACATTTTCATAGTCCTTTTATACACAAATGATGCAATGCACTGGCCTTTTAACTGACATTGGGTGTGCAAGCTACAATGAGGTCAAAAGGAGCATGACTATTTGAATCAAAAGTATCATGTAGCTCCAAAAACTACCTACCCCAATCCTCATCTCCATTTTTATACGTCCACCCACAAGGCAGACGTATTATGTGATCATGGCGCTTTCCGTCCGTCTGTCCGAATGTCCATCTGTCCGTCCCGTGTGTCCAGTCTATATCTGGGAAAGTTTTCTATCCACAGTTCCAATTTTTGGTGAGTGAATCACCCTGAAGGGAAAAGATGTCGCATAACAAATGGAGGTCAAGGTCAGAGGCCAAAGGTCACTGGCCTAAAAACCAAAAATTCACTCAATCGTTCATGTTCGTTCTATACCTGTGACCGTTTTCTATCCACAGTTGCAATTTTTTTGTGAGTGGATACACTAGGTCAAAATGATGTGTCGTGTACTGAAATTGAGGTCGGATCATAGGTCAAAGGTCACTGTGGCCTAAGAATCCAGAATTCAATGATCATTGACAATTTTCTATATACAGTTTCAAGATTTGGTGAGTGGATACCCTAAGGGAGACCGATGTGTCACACACCAAATGTAGGTCAAGGTCTGGGGTCTAAGGTCAGGCCTAAAAATCAGGAAATTATTGAAAATTGCTAATTTTTTTGAGTGGATTCAGTAGGGGGAAAAGATTTTGCATAACAAAAATTAGGTCAAGGTCAAAGGTTACTGTGACCCCAAATTCAGGAAATCATTAAAAATATATATTTTTGCGTCAGTATATACAGTAGGGGGACAGGATGTGTCGTGTACCAAAATGTAGGTCAAGGTCAAAGATCAATGTCACTGACCTCAAATCTTGAAACTCCTAAAAATCATGATTTAATGTCTGTATATACATTAAGGGAAGACGATGAGACGTGTACCATCCATCCATTAATGTTTGTGCCACTAAAGAAGGCACTTATAACGCTATGTGTTATTACCTGTTTACTTGTTTTTTGTCCTCTGCCACGAAGTGGTGGGAGGACTTGGAAATGCTAGCCATCCGTTCCACATCTTGTGAACATCATATCTTGAGAACAATTCGACCAATCGACTTCAAACTTTAGAAGGTGCTTCACATCAGTTAGACGGTCATTGGTATTGATTTTCAATTGAGTACGTAATCCAAGATGGCTGCCATCGACCATATTGGATTCTGCCCGTCACATCTTGTGAACGCGATAACTTGAGAAGGTTCTTCACGTCAGTCAGACGGCCATTGGTATTGATTTTCGCTGATGTGCGTAATCCAAGATGGCTGCCACTGACCATATTGGATTTCATCCGTCCCATGTCTTGTGAACGCGATATCTTGAGAACAAATCAACCAATCGACTTCAAATTTGGGAAGGTACTTAACATCAGTTAGATGGTCATTGGTATTGATTTTCACTGAGGTAAATAATCCAAGATGGCTGCCATTGATCATATTGGATTCCATCCGTCTCACATCTTGTGAAAGTAATACCTCGAGCACAATATGACCAATCGACTTCAAAGTTGGGAAGGTTCTTCACGTCAATCTGATGGCCATTGGTATCAATTGATTTTCATTGAGGTAGTATGTAATTCAAGATGGTTCCCATTGACCATCTTGGATTCCGTCCATCCTGCATCTTTTGAACATGATATTTTAAGAACAACTTAACCAATCGACTTCAAACATGAGAAGGTGCTTCACATTAGACGTAATCCAAGATGGCTGACATTGACCATCTTGGATTCCGTCTGTCCCGCATCTTGTGAACGCGGTATCGTGAGAACAATTCGTCCCATTGACGTCAAACTTGAGAAGGTGCTTCACATCAGCTAGACGGCCATTGGTATTGATCTCATTATGTAATTCAAGATGGCTGCCATTGACCATTTTGGATTTCACTCAGTTAATGGGTATACCCAATATGGGTATATTGTGCACATATGTGTTGTGAACACAATATCTTAATCCATTCCTCCCATCGATTTATAAATCTCACCATCCGCAAACCCATATACGACTACAGACTTACATTCCAGTGTTACACTACCCATTACTGATTCCCAAACCTCCTCAAATTGTCTCCACAATTCCAGATAAACGTTTCTTTCCATATACACATATACACATATCCACTTTCCAAGTTATATTTAAGGAGATATTGGAAGCGTATATGCTGTACGCTCTCAAACAGGCTACTTGGCGGAGAACCTGCTAACTACTCAGCTTGTAACATTGGACATATGGGTTGCGTGAGTTGTTGGGGTTCTGTCCCCCCATGTACATTTTCCTGGAACAGCCCTTAGAGGCATTAAGCATATATTTTACACATTCATCCATTTGTCTGATCTTTCTCAATATTTGCTTAGTTAAATTTGAAGCTATCCAAATATGTGTTGCAAATTGGCACAAAATTGACACACCCTCTTATTTTCTTATGTTATTCAAGGGAATAGACCTTGCGGATCTGGACGTTAAAGCCTGGTTGAAGTTTCAAGAAGAATTAAAGACCAAATCAGAAGTGTGAATTGAGTCCTTCCCGAGTGTTATATTTTCAAGAGTTATGGCCCTTCGTTCTTGAAATCTTTGTGAACTGGGACTTGTCCGGGCTGGATTTCCTGGATTTGTATGGACAAGTATGAAATTTGCATGATATCTCAGGGGTTATTCTAGCCCAAAATTGTTCATAAACTCAATTTCAAAATTTTGAAAACTCAATTTTTTTTCGCGCCTACGGCGCGCAAAGAAATCTACAATACTCAATATTTTTGCCTTTTTCATCAAAAAAATGATGAAACTCAATTTTTCCAACTTTTTCATCTCACCAATTACAGAACTCAGGTTGGTCATATGTTTGATCATATGTTTACGACACTTCTTCAGAAACCATAGGCTGTTTAGCATGACCTCATGCTAATTAAAACATACATGCTAGATGCTATAATTATTAATTATTGAAGCTAAATTTTTTACCGTTAACAGAGAAGACTGTGATCGAATATACAACCTGGCAACATTCCTATTGTACAGATTTATACACTCTGAAATCTCTCATAAATATCGCCAGAAAAAAATATTTATGAAATTGTTCATAACCCACGCTTCCATTTTGGCAGCATAGCCAGATGTATCATAAATCAATCACGCTCAATCATCTGATACTGGGAATATGTAAAATAATAACTTTCTCATATGGTGAATATGAATGAACATGCAACCCAACTTTCGGGCCGAGAATCACGAACTGAGCAATGGTGACCGTTTGTGTGAGGAGATCAATTTGTCTAGACAGGATTATTTTCAATAATACATGTACAAGCCTGAACAACAGTTTCTCACATGAAGTACTGACCATGCTGTTTTTCTCTACCTGTGTACCTTTTCTGATTTTAGCTATATCATCTGTTCCTGAGGCGAAAGAAAAGTTTGATGAGGAACTCTAAAAGGAAGGAAGCCGAGACAAGCCATTACTAAAAAAGTTATTCCGAATTCTCCATAAGAACAGGCGAGAGGCAATTGGGTCAGTCAGGGATGGTTCGGTCAAGAATCTTTTTGAGATTTGTCCCCTCCTTCAGGATGCAGAATTTGTGAGTATAGGTCATAACTTGAATTATTAAGTTTTGATTATTCATTGCAGTGCTCGAAATGTCTATCTATTTGCTGGACATGTCCCACAGAAAATTGACTTGTCCGGCAATATTTCCCGGCAGTCGGACAATTGTCCGACAGTTTCAGCATCAGGCAGACAGAGAAACAAAGCGATTAGAAGAAAAGAATTTTTAGTGTCTTCCACGATGTTTCACTGCGATCGAAAAATCGCTTTACGTTTTCCCGTTGCAAAAATCCAAGTGCTGTCATTGTTGTTTACGGCTGGGCTTTCCCGGTGACCTATTTAGCAGGATAAGATTAAAACATTTTTCATTTGACCGCAGCGGGTCACGTCATTCTTCAAGAAACCCCGTTCTGCAGAGCCTAGCTCATCGACTCGCATCTACGCTATATTTCTCATGCTAGGCTACCATATTCTGTACGACTACTAGGAATGTGGTAAATCAAATCTGTCATTTCCTGTCTCGCTGTCTAAAGATGGCGGGTTTGTTTAAATTTGGATTCACTTTTTCTGGGGGAAAAAAGGCAGCCCGAAGATGGAAATCAGAGCGAAACAGTTCCTCAGAAAGTACCAAAAGATAGTTCGTCGACATCAGCTGGTGTTACACGCAACAAAGGCTGAATGGCGCATTCATCGGTCCTGATTAGACTACAAGGAGGACTCGCGGACGATGTTCTGTACAACTAGACTACGACTGAATCAATTAGAATGGATGTTCCATACACGATTTTGTTAACTTACACCGGCATACCAGATTGGATTTGTTTCCCCAATGATTATTAATTTGATAATAATGTTATAAATTTGGGATAAAGTTAAAACAAACTCAGAATTATTTAATGGTTTAATTCTGGAATTTATTTACATAATATAATGTGAATGAAAATTGATAACATCCCGATGAAAAAAATGTCCTGCTTAAAGTCAGTATATCCTGTAAATTTTTTGCCTACATGTAGCAGGACAAATGTCATGTTGGTGATTTTCAATATTTCAAGCCCTGCACTCGCATCTTTACTGGATGGGTACGGCGCATCACGTTGGGCACACCGGTTCTCGTCAGATCACCGAAGTTAAGCAGCGTTGAGTTCGGTCAATACTTGGATGGGTGACCGGGTGCTGTACTGACTGGGCTGATCAGTGTCCAGAATAATAGGACCTGTGGACACTCTCGTGTTCTGGCACATGTAGGCACCGTCGTGATATGACTGAAACAATGTTGAAAACGACGTTAAATCCTACTCACTCACTCACTCACTCTTTACTGGATGTTTATAGCTCATGCTGATAGTTAGTTATTTTTCTTTGGTTCATTTGCAGATTGTTTTTAGTAAGGATTATTACAAATGCAACTAAGTGGGGTTTTTTTTTTGATAATTGCATGATGACAATTGCAAACTGAACCTTGTCCGAACAATAGTCCCGACATTTAATGACATTTTCATAGTCCTTTTATACACAAATGATGCAATGCACTGGCCTTTTAACTGACATTGGGTGTGCAAGCTACAATGAGGTCAAAAGGAGCATGACTATTTCAATCAAGGTATCATGTAGCTCCAAAAACTATGTACCTACCCCAATCCTCATCTCCATTTCTATACGTCCACCCAAAAGGCAGACGTATTATGTGATCATGGCACTTTCCGTCCGTCTGTCCGAATGTCCGTCTGTCTATATCTGGGAAAGTTTTCTATCCACAGTTCCAATTTTTGGTGAGTGAATTACCCTGAAGGGAAAAGATGTCGCATACCAAATGGAGGTCAAGGTCAGAGGCCAAAGGTCACTGGCCTAAAAACCAAAAATCCACTCAATCGTTCATGTTCGTTCTATACCTTGTGACCGTTTTCTATCCACAGTTGCAATATTTTGTGAGTGGATACACTAGGTCAAAATGATGTGTCGTGTACTGAAATTGAGGTCGGATCATAGGTCAAAGGTCACTGTGGCCTAAGAATCCAGAATTCATTGATCATTGACAATTTTCTATCTACAGTTCCAAGATTTCGTGAGTGGATACCCTAAGGGAGACTGATGTGTCGCATACCAAATGTAGGTCAAGGTCAGGGGTCTAAGGTCAGGCCTAAAAATCAGGAAATTATTGAAAATTGCTAATTTTTTTGAGTGGATTCAGTAGGGGGAAAAGATGTTGCATACCAAAAATTAGGTCAAGGTCAAAGGTTACTGGTTACTGTGACCCCAAATTCAAGAAATCATTAAAAGTATATATTTTTTGTGTCGGTATATACAGTAGGGGGACAGGATGTGTCGTGTACCAAAATGTAGGTTAAGTTCAAAGATCAAGGTCACTGACCTCAAATCCTGAAATTCCTAAAAATCATGATTTAATGTCTGTATATACATTAAGGGAAGACGATGGGACGTGTACCTGTACCATCCATCCATTAATGTTTGTGCCACTAAAGAAGGCACTTATAACGCTATGTGTTATTACCTGTTTACTTGTTTTTTGTCCTCTGCCACGAAGTGGTGGGAGGACTTGGAGATGCTAGCCGTCCTTTCCACATCTTGTGAACATGATATCTTGAGAACAGTTCGACTTCAAACTTTAGAAGGTACTTCGCATCAGTTAGAAGGTCATTGGTATTGATTTTCACTTGAGCACGTAATCCAAGATGGCTGCCATCGACCATATTGGATTCTGTCTGTCCCACATCTTGTGAACACGATAACTCGAGAACAATTGGACCAATCGACTTCAAACTTGGGAAGGTTCTTCATGTCAGTCAGACGGCCATTGGTATTGATTTTCGCTGATGTGCGTAATCCAAGATGGCTGCCATTGACCATATTGGATTTCATCCGTCCCACGTCTTGTGAACGCGATTTCTTGAGAACAAATCAACCAATCGACTTCAAATTTGGGAAGGTTCTTAACATCAGTTAGATGGTCATTGGTATTGATTTTCACTGAGGTAAGTAATCCAAGATGGCTGCCATTGACCATATTGGATTCCATCCGTCTCACATCTTGTGAAAGCAATACCTCGAGCACAATATGACCAATCGACTTCAAAGTTGGGAAGGTTCTTCACATTAATCTGATGGCCATTGGTATCAATTGATTTTCATTGAGGTAGTACATGTATGTAATTTAAGATGGTTCCCATTGACCATTTTGGATTCCGTCCATCCTGCATCTTTTGAACATGATATTTTAAGAACAACTTAACCAATCGACTTCAAACATGAGAAGGTGCTTCACATTAGACGTAATCCAAGATGGCTGACATTGACCATCTTGGATTCCGTCTGTCCCGCATCTTGTGAACGCGGTATCGTGAGAACAATTCGTCCCATTGACGTCAAACTTGAGAAGGTGCTTCACATCAGCTAGACGGCCATTGGTATTGATCTCATTATGTAATTCAAGATGGCTGCCATTGACCATTTTGGATTTCACTCAGTTAATGGGTATACCCAATATGGGTATATTGTGCACATATGTGTTGTGAACACAATATCTTAATCCATTCCTCCCATCGATTTATAAATCTCACCATCCGCAAACCCATATACGACTACAGACTTACATTCCAGTGTTACACTACCCATTACTGATTCCCAAACCTCCTCAAATTGTCTCCACAATTCCAGATAAACGTCTCTTTCCATATACACATATACACATATCCACTTTCCAAGTTATATTTAAGGAGATATTGGAAGCGTATATGCTGTACGCTCTCAAACAGGCTACTTGGCGGAGGACCTGCTAACTACTCAGCTTGTAACATTGGACATATGGGTTGCGTGAGTTGTTGGGGATCTGTCCCCCCATGTACATTTTCCTGGAACAGCCCTTAGAGGCATTAAGCATATATTTTACACATTCATCCATTTGTCTGATCTTTCTCAATATTTGCTTAGTTAAATTTGAAGCTATCCAAATATGTGTTGCAAATTGGCACAAAATTGACACACCCTCTTATTTTCTTATGTTATTCAAGGGAACAGACCTTGCGGATCTGGACGTTAAAGCCTGGTTGAAGTTTCAAGAAGAATTAAAGACCAAATCAGAAGTGTGAATTGAGTCCTTCCCGAGTGTTATATTTTCAAGAGTTATGGCCCTTCGTTCTTGAAATCTTTGTGAACTGGGACTTGTCCGGGCTGGATTTCCTGGATTTGTATGGACAAGTATGAAATTGCATGATATGTGGTCAGTGTCCCATAGTTGTGCAGCGTAAAGTTTCTCCGTGTTTCGCTTAGATTTTCAAGAGTTATGGCCCTTTGTTCTTGAAATCTCCGTGAATTGGGACTCGTCCGGGCTGGATCGCGGTTAATATTGTATGGACAAGTATGAAATTTGCATGTTATGTGGACAATGCCCCATAGTTGTGCAGTGTAAAGTTTCTCTGCATATCGGTTATATTTTCAAGAGTTATGCCCCTTTGTTCCTCAAACCTCAAATATATATATTTGCCCAGGCTGGATTGATACTTAGGATATACATTATACAACTGAATCAAGGTGAAGAAAGTGACTTAAACAGTCAGAGTTGTGATATTTTTGCGAATTAGGCCTTGATTTACCAATTAAAATCATTCCATTTCCACTAAATGATCTGGGGAAAGTGGCTACATATATATGTTATTCTACATTCCAAAGCAGACCAGTGTAACTGCATGTATAGTCTCAGGATTTATGATGAATTCAATTGACGACGTAATACACATTATTGTCACCATACAGTAGTTGTGCATGTGTTGGACTTTTTCAACCTGATTCACATTTTCCTAAGCTCAGTTGTTCCCCTTCATCATGTATATCAGAAGCATTTTAAACAACCTGTTGTGGATATATTAAATACACCATTTTGGCTATTTTTAAGGCTGGTTTTCACCAACTTTCTTGTGAGCGCAACTACATGTATAGTTTCCGGATTTATAATGAATTCATTTGATGATTTAATTGTCACCATACAATAGTTGTGGATGTTAAGGACTTTTTCGCCCTGATGGCATGATTCTGAGTTGTTCCCCCTGATTATGTAGAAGCAGCTTAAACGACCTGTCATGCCTGTTGTGGAGATATTAAATGAGCCAGTTTGACTATTTTTAAGGCTAGTTTTGATAACTGTGCTGTCAACCTTGTGGCCCAATGACTACTTTCCTCAATAAATTTATGGATTATTTTATTTCAGTTTGTTGTTGGCCTCTGATTTCTCCACCAAAGTAGATTCAGCAGTTAGTTGTGTGCCTTGGCACCAAGAAGGGCATGCATGGTGTGTCCATGGAGACAAAGAATATGAAGTCGAAGAACATAACATCCATACTGCCATTGCTAAACATGTTCAGAAGCTAAACGCTTGAGCTACGCGCATGCTCGTCAACACTTTTTCCACACATCCAATGGCTAAACATGTTCCCCCGATGTAATGTTTAGGATTTAAACGTGTTTAGCAGAGCACTATGGCTAAACATGTTTAGTAGGGAACTGTCGATAAACATGTTTAAACCCTAAGCACCAAATCACTAAACCACATGTTTAGCGGGATGACGTGTGGAAAAAGTGTTGCCAGGTATGCGCGTAGCTTATGTGTTTAGATGCTCCACACATGTTTAACAGTGTATAATATTAATGTACTGACACATTTCACAAGTAGGTCCTACTGTCGCTGAGGAATCCATGCCATACAAGACTACTGACATTTTTTTGAATTGAGAATGTAAAGTTGAATAGACCGGTGTGATGGATAAGAATGTCCTGGTGATTAGTGTCTCTTTTCATACCCTTCTCTATCGCAACCAGGGACGGACACTTATCTCCAATGTAGATAAAATGTCCTAGCTGGGTTAGAAGATAGGGGCCGGACACTCTTAGCCACCGGACATTCTTAGCCTCCACACCGGCACAATGCATGGATTTATTCACTACATGTGTTCTTATAATTCAGTCTGTAAATATTCTGCATGAGTTATTGACAGACTTTTTCATATAATAATAACCGGATTCAAATCAAATTAGTCAATTCTTCCTTGGTTGAATTTTTCTAAATCTAAAAAATATTGCAGAAAAATTTATTCCAAATTCTCGAATTCACGCTGAATATATCACATACCGGTACATTCACTACATGTGTTCTTATAATTCAGTCTGTAAATATCTGCATCAGTTATTGAGAGACTTACATATAATAACATCCGGATTAAAATCAAATTAGTCAATTCTTTTTGGTTGAATTTTTCTAAATCTAGAAAATATTGCCGAAAAAGTTTATTCCAAATTATCGAATTCACGCTGAATATCACATACAGATACAGCAGAATCGTTTGGGCTACGAACCTGTGTATTTAGCTTAAGCCCACCGTGCTAAAATCTCCCCAGATATCATAGTGTCTCGTGTAAATTTGGATGATAATCTCAGACCTGGGAACCAGTGAATTCTCCAAGCCAGGGATAGTGACTGTGTGAACACACACAGAGCCCGGCATATATATCATGGAAATCGAACAGAATCAACGTGAAATTCAATCAGATTGCCTTCATGGACATCGGAGATAAAACTGCTGAAAATTTCGTTCGTGCAAAAGCTCCAGGTCCTTGTTTTTTTGATACAGTTGTATGACAAAGACATTTCAGCATTACAGAAGAGTGTTTTATTTTGGTGCAGAACAAAACCCCGTCCTTATGAGACGATGGATTTGTCCGCTCTCCCCAAAGCCTGGGACTGGCGTGACGTGAACGGCACTAACTTTGCCAGCACATCACGAAACCAACACATCCCACAATGTAAGTGGTATAATGATTGGGAATTAGCCCACATGCACATGCAATAAGTAAATGGAAATTAGTCATATTGTCGGGTTATTGATAGCTCTGTGCTTTGCAACTGACCATGGAAATAGATTTGACCATATTGTTCTATATCCGCGTGTATCCTTAAGAGTGAAGAGAAATGATAATGCCAGAGATGAAGATTCTAATTTAAGTGCAAGATTTGGGCAACTGATAACATGCCCCCTTTGTCTGATCGACAGATGAACTACATCAGTGTATCTTTATAAACAATCCTTGGGTTAACCATTGCGTTTTGTTAATTATTACAGATTGCGGCTCATGTTGGGCACACGGATCAACGAGTGCCATGGCAGATAGAATCAACATTGCTCGGAAGGGAGCTTGGCCATCGGCATTCCTGTCTGTTCAGAATGTCATCGACTGTGCTAACGCCGGTTCCTGTTTTGGAGGAGGTGACATGGGCGTCTGGCAGTATGCCCATGACCATGGAATACCCGACGAAACATGTAATAATTATCAGGCCAAAAACCAAGGTACCTCTCAAATGTTAGTCTGGTAGATGTTGTTTACGGATAGTTTTTCTAGCAATTTCTACATTTCGTCACTCCACTTGTGAATACATCCACCAAGTGCCGTTAACTTTTCATCCCCATGTCGATCTATTCATGCTACTATTCTCCAAGCTCTCCCATATTAAAGCGAGAGTACGCCACTCGTGTTAGTGCCTTGAGATGATATTAATATATTACACGCCCTTGTACGATGTTTTGGGCAATATCCCTACCACTAGCCACCTGTTAGCCCTCTCGTCATGATATACTGGTGAAATTGAGTAGCAACACTTAGAGCTTGTTAACGCTGACAGTGCGTTACGCCAACAATCACAAGTCACAAATTCTAGACTGTCGATGAAATCTGCCTAACGAATGCTAGATTTGATAGTCTACAATTAACATACTGGCCCACCACAACTTGTCGTTTATCCAGTATACAGAAATGTTATAGTGTAGCAGGTAATACACGATATCATACAATAGACTTTCATAATTTCAGACTGTAAAACATTCAACCAGTGTGGAACATGCACCGGTTTCGGCGACTGTGCCCCAATAAGTAACTACACCCTGTATAAGGTTGGTGATTTCGGCGGCGTTGATGGGAGGGAGAAGATGATGGCAGAGATATACCAGAATGGACCGATCAGGTTGGTGCACCCGTTAAAGTATGCCCGCTTGAAGTTTTAGATTAATTGCTGGTACCACAACCACAGCAATATGATCAGATGTAATGCGAGCTTCCGTTATTTTTCATAATACTACCCCGGGTGTAATGATTACAAGCGTCTAGTCCGTCATTCATAATCCAGCCGGCGTCCATTAGAGAATATCCGCGTCCATAATCCAAAGATCTATTCCATATTCCATATAACAGTATTAGCACCAAATTCAAAAAGACAATCATAGTATACATAAACATAGGCTTGTTTCCTGCAAGAGAGAAGCGGTCAACAGTTTTCAATGATGCCGGCAAGACATCATGATGTTCCAAAAATATCAAATCCGTATCGCTGATCAGTATTCTTAATCCATAATATTCGTTGTAAAGTCGTCATCTAAAGAATGATGTATCTCAGTCACGCTTTGATTGTGACTGTTCATATGAGTACCATGAGGATCTTGAAGTACATGGGTTCATACGGCCCCTAGCCCCGGGTTAAGCGGAATTAGACACAAGTTACGAAACGTAGCGCCATAGATCTTGCACGCTACGTTCGTATTTTGCTATCAGCATGCGATATGTATCGCCAAATTTGAGAAACTTTGAGTGGAGGCGCTTGGTGGAATAGCCCTGTTTTATAAGTTTCTGCAACAATGTTTTGTGACGTTGATTAAAATCGTCACATTTAACACAGGATCTAGCAAATGCTACTAAGCGAGATATGTATACGCCATATGCAGGTCCCACTGGAATATTACTGTCCAGAAAGGGATAGTTTACGATGTCGAAATTGTAATCATCTCTTTTGTCATAAAGTCGACGAGAGAGAATGCCCGCTTCATTTTTATAGAGATAGAGATCTAAATATGATGTGCCTGTAGGGCTATCTGTAGTTTCCTTCAAATCCAGTGAAGGTGGATATATATCCTTCACTGCGTCATTTATATAGCGATTATCCACAGCGAGAAGATCGTCTATATAGCGTTTGGTGAATGAGAAGGAACGGGCTTTGAATGGATCGGTTTTTGAAAGCGCCTGCATATAGTCATATTCATAAGAGAACAGATACAGGTCAGCCAACAGGGGTGCACAATTAGTACCCATTGGAATACCTATATGCTGCTGATATATTGTGTTGCCAAATTTCACATAGATATTTTTAATGAGAAATTCAAGCAACTCTATAAACAAAGAAACATCCCATGAATGATATCTCTTGTATGTAGTCGAGCTAAAGAATGCTTTATGGCTTCCGACATTAATATATCTACGATCAGTTTTCTTGAACACAGATACTATTAATGAACTTATACGGTCAATAAGGTCCTGATGAGGGATTGTAGTATAGAGAGTCGAGAAATCCCATGTGGATACATGTCTGTACGGTATGTGACCTTTGGCATCAAGTTCTTCCGTAAGACATTTTGAGTTTTTCAATATCCACATACATTCAACGCCAGAGTTCTTAGAAATAGTGGCGCAATACCTTTCCCAAAATGCTTTTACCTCCTGAAGAGCCCTCGTCAATAGGGTTGAAAGAAGCTTGGTGGTGCAGCTTCTAGAACCAGCTATGAATCTAGCTTTGCATGGTGATTTATGCATTTTGGGAGTCCAGTATATTTTTGGTATGTCGTTCTGATTGGTTGGTTGGAAGACAAATACCTCTTTCCCTGAGAAACTTTTTGTGATTGTTAAATAAATCTTCCAGAGTAAATGCAGTAAACCGAGTCAGGCATGAGTAAGGCTTATGGATTAAGAATACTGATCAGCGATACAGATTTGATATTGATATTGATATTATAACATCATGATCACATCAAACTATTTAAGTGTGATATATTCATTTAGGGCATTCTACAGCCTTTCCAGATGTATCAAGTATGCCATATTTTATAACTTTCCACGCGTTTTTTTTTAACTATACCAGCGGACCACAATTCCACGATGCCAGGGGATGCATTATTGTTGGCTCGCCGGCATCATTGAAAACTGTTGACGGCTTCTCTGTTGACGGAAACTATCCTATGTTTATGTATACTGTGATAGTTCTATTTTTGCATCTGGGACTAATGTTGTTATATGGAATAGGTCTTTGGGTTAAGGACGCGGCAATTCATTAATTTACGACGGTTGAATATTGAATGATGGACTAGACGCTCATATATAACGGTATTCACCTATCCAAAACGACAGTATTTTCAGCAAATGCTAATATTTACATTGAACTACTGCGTCCTCAAATACAACTTCTAATGATATCATGATTACATGCTAATTTTATCCGCAAAAGCCTATTAATTAACCGCTATCAGCACTACAAATCTCCTTCCAATCGTTCATAATGTGAACGCGCCGAAATATTTAAGGTGGTACAAATAGTAAGATTGTCAGATTTCTTGGCTTAGTTTGCATGATGACACACTATTTTTAATTATTTTTTATATACTCCTGTTTTCAGCTGTGGTATCATGGCAACGCCTGGTCTCGAAAAATACCGTGGCGGCATATATCAGGAATTCCATGCCTCATCGGTTGTATGTTGTATTAACTCAGTTTCTATCAGTATTTTGGGGGAAAAAGTATTATTCCGGCGTGACTTATTGCCATGAGTCCCAGATGTTATGCATTAATGAGAAGAAAGGAATATTTAGTGATCATGCTATCATCTTGGATTGATTAAGTCATCCCAAATGTAACATTTCATGAAGTTAGTGCAATATGCAGGATGAAAGACAAGTTATCGTATATACAGAATAGTTTAGTTTAATGCCGTATTTAATTGGGTATTTAATGCCGATATTTCCAACATAATTTTAGAACACGCCTCTGGTATTGAAGCCTTCCAGCTGGACCTGAATGCAATCAGTGGTAACATCTACCTTGTTTGAGAAAAACTTCATAAATATCGCTAGACCAGTCCTTATTCATTACGATTATATACTCTCCCAAAACATATAACGCCATCTTGTGGGAGAAAAGTTTTCTTGACCATATTCTCTTTATTTTATTCCCAGGAGAACCACGTAATATCTGTAGCTGGCTGGGGTGTGGACCCTTCCACGCAAATCGAGTACTGGGTTGTGAGGAACTCTTGGGGAACACCATGGGTAATTGCTTTTATGTACATCATAATTTCATTTCAGTTTCTTTTAGATTCTCATAAACCTTTCGGAGACAACTAGAAACACGAAACTAAATTTGTGGTCAATATTTTGAAATGAATAATCGATGCGAACAAGATGTAGAAGAACCATATGATAGGAATCGTTTTAATGTTTTCTTAAACGACATGCATAGTGCATCAATATTTGCCTTTCAGATAAAGAGGTTAATATAAATGTATCTTAGTCTCGATACATTGTTCCTAAATACACTTTAAGAAAACACATTTCGGACAACCATCTTCTGTAGTAATCTTTTCTGGTCAACTAAGCAAGTTTGTGTTTCTACCCCCTTTCCATCTTATCGATATATGTAGAATCTGCTTTTATGCCCAGTGGACACATATCTATATACATATACTTACATATACTTACATATCTATATACATATACTTACAGGGAGAGAAAGGTTGGCTTCAAATTGTAACCAGTACATACAAAAGTGGACAAGGTGACAAATACAATTTGGGAGTGGAGCAAAATTGTGCCTGGGGTGATGTTATGCTGTGAAGAAATGAAATAAAACAGACGTTATGAAAATTCTGTCCTGTATATTTTTTACGGAACAACATATAAGGCTGTACTTGAGTATCACGTCGTAATTATATTAGGATAGTAGAATAGTTCAGTCTGATACCATACGTGTACATGAATATGCAACTTAGAAAATTTGCTTCGCTCTAAGAATTAGTATATCCATTAAATCTCCAGCTTTTCAGGTACCATTCTCGTAATCACGTTTTGAAGCATCGGGAAAGGCATAGAGCGTTTCAGCTATCAGCGTCTCTGTTTCAAGAAAGTCTGGTGTTGAATGTATGTAGTTAGCGACACGTATTTACATGAATTTCTCAACTGTCTATACTACAATTGCCTTTTCGATAGATTAATGTCGGAAATTATAAAGCTTTATTCATTTCTAGTAGCTATTACTAATGTAATTCATGTGATGTTTCTAGTGGGTTGAAGCTTTCATTAAATGGATTGCAAAGGATGTGTTCGCTTTAGACGATTTTTTTTCCTCAGGGTGTTGCGTTTATGACCCGAAAATAAAATTTGATTGTTACTACTTGAAATGTTATTTTCTTCCTAGCAAATATCCCGAATTTTTCTTATCCGAATTTTCACCAAGTAGTGAAACGTCAAACGCTTTTAATGATTATTAGAAAATAGACAATTGTGCATTTTCGACAGTTTTGATAGTAATTTTGGAGGGAATTCCCTCAATATATAAAATATGACACCTTTGACCAAAACGATTCAAAGATCTCCCAATTCCACCAAACCATTCTTACATAACTTTAAAAAATCGCTTTGGTTAAAGGTGTCATATTTTTATAAATTAAAAAAATGTAAAAACGTTCCGAATGCACAATGACAGTTGAGTTCTTTGCTGTGAAAGTGTAGTTCTCTACGTGTGTTTTTTGTTTCATTTATGCAGACATGTGTTTGACCGAATGGTTAGCGTGTCTGACTGGAGATAACATAAGAGCGAAGTTTTAGGTTCGAATTCACCCTCGATACTTCATTTTTCCAGTTTTATTTTATTGGGTTTTTTTAAAATTTCTTTCATGTCAATTTTTATGTCGATTGTGGCGTAAAATAAAGGGAAAGATTATGGCTAAACAACAAGAAATATCGATCACAAATATCCGTGACTATAATTCGCAGTACAGTGTGTGATTGTACATGTATATGCCTGTAGGTCATGACTGTCGGAGATCAACAGCGATCGCTCAGATGTAGAAACTAAGTTTGCATATATACTGTAATACTTTAATATCAGTTTTACAACCCAGGCTTTGGTTACAGGGTGATAAACGGATAATAATTTGAAAATGGACACAAAAGTACCGTTCAATAAGGTCAAATGTGAGCATTGCTGTAAAAACACTGTTAGGCCAAGCCAGGAAACTATCTGTTTTACAGCTAGATTGGTTGCTGCAAACATTCACTCGTGGTGATATAAACAGAGACGGGTCTCTCTGCTCAAGATGTCGAGCCGAGTACTATTGCCATCTGAGGAAAGGCACACTACCTACTACTGCTTCTGTAAGGGAGGAAACTGACCATGATGCGGATGATACGTTCCACAGTGCGTCATTCTACCATTCCCACGTTTACCTAAATCAAGAGGATATTGTGTACTGTGTAAACGTAAAGGTCCAAGAATGGCCACAGTCCCAGCTGAAGCCAGATTGGACATTTTCATTCGCCATGGCGTTCTGGTACCTTCGGGTGTCGTTTGCTGTAAGAATAATTTGATCGGGAACCACATGAAAATCGAAATAGAAGTCGACGTGTGCAAGCTAACCAACCAGCCCACTTCCTTGCAAACAGAAGAGATCAGTGAGTTGCTGCAAGGTCTGAGAAAAGCCACTGCCTCCTCGGCGAATCGGAGAATTGACTTCGACTCCGACTCAATGTCAGATGAGGATATGATGACCTTGACGGGGATAACTAGACCACAATTTGAAGATTTAGTTTCCGATGCTTCCACCATCCGACCGTCAGCGTTAAGGACAGCTCGTGGCGCTGTTGGGATGCTCCTGATGAAACTCAGACTGGGTCTTTCGCTAAGGTAAGATGAGTTATATATTATCTCGTTGCAAGTATTGATACCCGTATAAACTGTTATCTTTGATATGGTTGCTCTGTCTGTACATATTCTGATACAGACGTGTTCGTGCAGGCAAGGAAAGTCTGCACCAGAATGTATGGATGGTCAGAATGTTCACATCCATATGACAAATGACAATTTACTGTAATATTAGACATCTTGAATAACTTTACAGATGGTGTGTTAGGTGCGGGATCTGATTACCAAGTGATCGTAAGCAATAACAAAATTATCCAGTGATCGTAATACACCTATATTTTAGCAATGAGAAAATAACGCTAGTTCCCGATATCATATTTTTCAGAGTCATTGCTACCCTCTGCTCACTGGATAGACGATGCCAGGTGGCTAGAATAATACAGACCGCTAAAAGGGCATTGATGTATGGATTCGTTCCTCAGAACCTGGGCTTCGACCATGTGCCCAGAGAGGACATTATCACCAGCCATTCCACGGATTATGCAATTCAACTATTCGGCTCGTGGTTAACAGATTCCGCCATACTGATTCTGGACGGAACGTATGTGTACATACAAAAAAGCAGCAAATATTCTTTCCAGCGACGATGCTTCAGTATGCATAAGCATAGACCTCTGGTGAAGCCTATGATGGTCACAGCGACCGACGGCTATATATTGAGTGTTGTTGGTCCGTATTTTGCAGATGGGAAGAACAACGATGCATCGATTGTGATGCACATGATGAAGACGAACGCTGATAACATTGTGGATTGGCTGAGGGAAAATGATATATTCATCGTTGATCGCGGTTTCAGAGATTCTTTGGCACTCCTTCGTGACTGTGGCATCCAGACAGAATCCCCTGCCTTTTTAGACAAGTCGACTAAACAACTGCCAACGAAGGACGCCAATACATCCCGATTTGTAACAAAGATAAGGTGGGCTGTGGAAAGTGTGAACGGCAGAGTAAAAACTTGGCGTTACTTCGATAAAGTTGTGTCTAATACAGACATACCAAATCTGAGGGAATTCCTTCACATCGTCGCCGCTGTCTGTAACAGATACAGAAAACCCCTAAAAACAAACAGTCCCACTGACTGTGATGTTGCCATACAGATGCTTCAGCTTGCAAAAACAGATAATGCTGTACAGAATCGCGTGGAGACACAGCCTGCATTGAAGCACGGTACATCCATCTGGTTTCCAATCGATGCAAATGATAGACTTCCGAACTGGCCCACTCTCACCGAAGAAGACGTCCGATCGCTGACCTTCGGCATCTACCAGTTCAAACAAGCTCATTGCTATGTAGATGAGTATATTCAAGAAGGTAAACCTGCAGTATTTTTATGTGAAGCCGACAGCGATTTGATCCATGCCAGAATACAGTCACGGCATAATTCATCCAAAAGGCATGACTTATGGATCGAATACAGCAAAACTACGGTAAAGGATGGTACTGCAAATGCCCAGCAGGTGCTAGGACTGTAGGTTGCTGTTCGCACATCGCTGCTGTAGTGTGGTACCTGTCTGTGGCGCGAAACACGCGATATTCACCGCTGCCGGACAAGTTCACCCCTGTCGTAGCTGATGCTGCCGCCTTGCCCACATCCTCTGATGAAGAACAATGGGAAGATAGTGTTTGAGAATGACGGTTATTGATCAGCTTAATAGTCAATCTGACAGGACGCAACAACAGGACTGTTTGGAATTCGAGTCTTCCGGTCGAAATACCAGATACTGTGGGTCAACAATACAGTACCGGTATTTATATTCGGTATTAATGGAGAGAATTAACCCACATGGCGTCAGTATTTATTTGATTATGCTTGGGACATTTATGGTATTTCTGGTCAATAATTGCATTTATTATTTTATTCTTCGTGGCACTGAATTTTGAGATACTTGTAGTTTACAACACAGTTGATTTATGGACGTGTAGATATGAATGAAAAATCAAGGTGCTGATCATATATAGCGGACGTCATATGTATGAAAAATGAGTGATAATTGTATGGAAATATGGACAGAATGAATACATCTGTACATTCACAATCTTTGTTGTGTTCGCTTCTTCTTTTTTCTTTTATTTATTTTTTTTGATGGTGGTAATATGAACCGGAAAATGTTCTTAGACTGGCCTAACCGCGCTAACACAGAATAAGGGAATACCCGAATATTACGTCACCAGCTATCGGTCGACCCGGAGTGAGACAATAGACCAGCTGAGAGCGACGTGGAAGGGGGAAAACACATCTAAAGCGAACACCTCCTTTTATGCCTGAATTTGCAAAATCCAAACGAAATATATACACCTAATATGACAATGGCCTCTTCCACGGCGCCTTTGTTCCTGAAGTAGATATTCAGTTTAGACTATATATTCTGTCAATTCCTGAATGTTTCCTTTCAATCTAAAGTTTTCTCCTGTTCAAGACATTGAGGACATTCAGAATGGTCATACCGTCAGGAACCATGGCATGCTGTTGGCATCAACGCCCTATGTCCAGAAAATAAACTCATTCGCATTCCCCTGATCAAAATTTGGCAGAAGAGTTCATGCTTACTAGTATATCGGAAATCATGCAATTGTCCCGAAAATATCTTTTTGCTGAGTACAGTAAGAAATATTTTGAACTAAGGAGTTTCCACCTCTTTCATATGAATGGAATATGGGATGGGTCTTTGGATTATGGACGCGGATATTCTTTAATGGACGACGGTTGAATTATGAATGACGAACCAGACGCTTGTAATTCTCCAGCTGACCAGAAGATATAGGAAGATAAATTACTGTGTATCGAATTTACACAATATATTATATATATCGTAGACTAATCAGAGATAAAATAGGGACGTTATCATGTAAAAAAAAAAATAATTTATCACTCGATTATAGATTAGAGACGGTTGGTCCCAACGGATAAAAATCTCACACACGCGGTCACGATTCACGAGACCAGCATAATGAAGTGAATGTAGCACGCTATGAGCATGCTTTATTATTTGCCTGTATCACCAAAGCTAAGTTCTTCCCCTAGCGTATTCATTCCATTAACATACACTGATAATTGAGTATATTTTAGCGGGCTGGTCAGAAATCGGTTTGAGGATTCAGCGAGTTCAAAATGGTATTATATGGGTTTAATTCAAAATTTGGGGTATTACCTCCCTGCAAGACGAACTAAACTGATTAATATATCGCATCCAGAAATAGGTAAGCTTACAAGCGTCTAGTCCGTCATTCATAATTCAGCCGTCGTCCATTAAAGAATATCCGCGTCCATAATCCAAAGACCTGTTCCATATTCCATATAACAGTAATAGCACCAAATTCAAAAAGACAATCATAGTATACATAAACATAGGATACTTTCCTGCAAGAGAGCTAGTTTTCTGCTTGTCACACGTACATGTACGCGTTACTAGGAGGGGCCATCTTGGGTAGATGTGAAACTTTACTTGGGACTGTAGTATGACATGAATTGATACCAATTGGAAAGACAGGATATAAGTTATACAAATGTCCAGTAATCATGGTTGGTCTGGGTGACCAGGTCAGTTGGGACGTCCAGGTATAGTCCTGCTAATTGGCAACACTGGAATAGAGAGCGTTACAGATATGCTTCAACGTTGCAAATGAAAACTGAGTAATGAATATTATGATGGCATCTCTCAACACCCTGTTGGACAACAATTGTAAAATGTGATCTCCGTGTATTTTCATATGCGGCAGTGAACATTCGATATTGAATATTTCTGAATTTCTGGTATTCAGCTGCTTTAATTGGTGGAAGCCATATCGACTGTAGAGAATAGACTAAATGTATAATGTATGCTTTCCCCCGCAGATTAGTCTCCCTTTGTCCAAGGATAGATGACTGCACTGTCTGCATCTCATAAACTAATAAAAAATAAGAAAAAGCAGCGATTTCACATACCCAGTGGTAGTTCGTCTGAATACAAGAGTCAGACTCGACATTCAGTAGCCAGTCATTGTCCATACAGACTTTTCCCTGTCCATAAATGGATTACCTTATTCACACGGCGTTATTAGCAGTGATGCATAAGAAAACCTGACATAAATATATATGGAACAAAGCATAGTCTTTTGCAAGCATTAGGAACCTTCTATATATCTATTGATATCTATGTTCGATCCTCACCAAAGGGCGACACCTGGGAGCCAATCGGACATCCATTAAGGAACAACTAAGGCTGTACCGATAATTCACTCATGTGCGCTGTTAACACTTAACAGTCCGTTTTCCTCAACATTTAATTTGATCAATGATGATGTTTCAGTTCGTAGCTCAGTCATACAATATGCACCAGTACAATGTTTCCACAAAGCTCTCGTAGTTACTTTATTTGATTTGCTATAAACAAATCCTAGAAATGAAACGTTTGCTGAAACTCTCCACACCTTGTTTGATCACATATACGCAGAGGTTATATGTCTTTCGATTATTGACGCTGAAATACTTTCATGGACGACGGTTGAATATTGAAGGTCGGATCTGAGACTTGTTAATATGGTAGTTCTCTTGCTTCAAGTGGTCTGCCAATAATCGCTCATATTTCGCTGATACTCTATAAAAAATTTGCTTGGAGTTTGGCAGAGCAATACTTGCTTGCAATGTGAGATTTTATTATATACTTGAGGAAATGTGAGAGTATCATGGATGGAGAAGTAACAACGTCATTCCTAGAATATAGGCATCAGATTCCGAATTTGGTTCAAATAGTCTCTCCTCGTGTGAAGCTGTCTACAGCCAGTTGAACACTGCCAATCTCTTTCTAGAAAAAGTCCTGTTTAAACACCGGTTTATTGCTTGACTTGAGTATTGAAGCCTTCCTGTAATTTGTATTTCCCAACACCCATATATCAATTCGTCTAAGCCTTCAAATTAGCAACAAAAACATTACGCTAATGTAAAAAGCAAACAATGTTTCTGTATTGTGTAGTTTCTGAGGTATGAAAGACTGAACGTTGTTTTCCAATAACAATATCGAAAAACAGACCCTACCCTGTACATCAAATCACTCTAGAGAATTGAACAGAGAGCATATTTTATTTAACACGACGATGCCGCATTTTCGGTGAAGCACTTGAGTATGTTTGCTTTGAGCAATACGAAACCGGCAGTTTTGAATTACCGAAGCCTTTCAACACTCTTTGATCAATTTAGAAGCGTTTCCTTGGCGGATGTCGATGTAATCACAAATGATTATCCCTTTCCCCAGTGGTCGTACAGCGGTCAACCTAAATCATTTGTTAACCCTATGGTGATTAGTTTGAATCGATTGCCATATCACGTTCCTCTTGGATTCTTTAGTGTCATACTCCATACTCCATGGAAATATATGAGGGCTTGTCAATTCTGGTCAGCGAAATTATCTCCGCATTTGAATATTCTTGTAATGAGGGTTTAGAAAAACGGGTTCAGGATTGAGACAATTGTATTTCATATTCGACATAGGTTTTGTCATAATTAATATGACGACAATGTCAATGGCAAGTTGGTAAATCTTATCCAATCACGACAGTTCAACAGAGGTATGTGGTCTGTCAGATGTATGTTCAGCTCAGATGAACACTGATGCTGTGTTTTCAGGCGATGCGGGTGGTAGACAGACACTTGCTCCAATTCGACTCGACTGTTCGGTGCGCATATTTGTCTTCTTCTCGTTCCCTTGCACTGAATAAACAGACTGTCCTGGCAGAATTCGAATCATCGTACCCGCCAACTGATAGGGCACGCGTGTATACTGTTGAAATGGAACAAAAACACGATAGAACCCGGAGATTCAATTGCGATTTTTCAGTTTATCTCGAACTCACGATTGCCAAAGGTGCAAATAAATGGTATGTTTTCATTAACTCTGGGATGGAGATGACTCGGTGCAGTTTGTTACTCTTCGTCATTGGATTACGATATAGAAATTCGATCGATATTTTAATCAAGAAAATGAACACAGCTGAAAATATATAGGAACGTGATCGGCCCAGTGTATAAACCGATGATACTCGTGAAATATATACATCGCTGGATGTCTCTATGAATTTGATGGGATCTATAGGATGTACACTGATAAAAGGACCATTAAACTTATAAATACTTTGACTTACTTCCCAATTTGCGGAACCTCAAGTGTAGCTTCGTCGACCGACAAGTATTTGTTATCCTATGTATCAGTTCGCCTTGCCAAGTCTTCATGAAAACAGATTGCCTCGCGATGATCAACACAGAGATTATGATGATCCATGTATTGATTATCGATTCAACTTAAACGCAACATATAATGGTGATGGAAGATGCCGTAGTACTGAACAGAAGCCACATGACAAAAAACACGAAAGAGTATTATCTTCTCATCACACGATATCCTTTTTTTATAGTCTTCGATATTCCAGAGGAAGTAGGTGAAAATTGCAATAAATATTTATACTAGTGCTTGAGAGCTTGCTTCCCGTATTATTTCTTGCAAACATAAGATTTTCCGGAACAAGAAAAAACAGAAAATGCTGTGTATACTCAGAATGCAAATTTCCTGAAATTGCAACTATATTTTGACACAATCAATGAAACAATGTGATCAGAAGGCAATTTTGCTCTCTTGATCACATTTATTGTAAATATGTCTTTTTCATTGTAACTATTGTTATCCACCGAGAAGAATGTATCCATATTTCAGAGGGAAGACTATCGAATTATGATCGAAATGAATCATTAGTTCACCTCTAGTTTAACTGGTTTATAATGAAAGGGAAACTGCCCTTCTGGTGACAGACTAGGTTTATTTCTGAGCTCCTTGAATCTATCTTCAGCCAAACTGAATCCACTTAACTCACCTATGACTAGTGAAATCCTTTGGAATGTGCATTCGCATTCTTATTCTCATCTTCTTCTCTCAATTTCGTTTTATTAATTATTTGGTTCAATTCATGTCAACAAATTGACCGATTCCTCTCAGATATCACCAGAATAACGCAGATGTCGCGTATTAAAGTTGAGGCTAATATGTCAAATGTCACGTTCATAGTGACGAGTGGACGTATGCAAGGAAAACGACGACTATCAAAACTAATTTGAGGTCAACGGTCAAGATCCCTTCAGCCCAAAAGTCAGGAAATGATAAAAATTCGCGACATGCCAGATTCTGATTGGTCAAAGATGAAACAGGTTAAAATGGAGCGATATGCAAGAGGTGAGAAAAATTGACGACGTATGGTGACTAAAAAGCAACCATATGACTCCACAGGAAGCATCCCTCGGCGCCGAACATTCAGACCCGAGAATACGGTGGATTCTCGGACGTAGCCTTAGTATCTCAGCCGCGCTTTTATTGCAGATGTCCAAGTGGAGACAGTGAGTATCCACACGGTCCCTAGCACCGGCTTAAGCGGAATTAGATACGCTAGCTTGGGAGCTGTGATGACAGGTCAGCTCAACTCATCTGATGTTAATGGTGAGCAACGTGAACGTCTGATGGAGTAAACGCCTCAACATGGGGTAAATCTGGTAAATGCAAGAATGCCCAAAGAAACTAGCCTGCAATTCCCGACGTCGTACCGCTGAGATACTAAGGCTACGTCCGAGAATCCACCGTATTCTCCGGTCTGAATATTAGGTGTCGACGAATACTCCTGTAGAGTCATATGGTTGCTCTTTACTCACCAGACGTCAATTTTTCCCACCTCTTGCATATCGCTCCAATTTAAATTAGAAGGTCAAGGTCACGGTAGCCATCCAAACAGGACAAAAAATTGTCTGTGTTGTCACTGCAATCCATGTATGTGGACTGTGATCAAACTTCAGGAATACCTTACCCTTATGGCAAACAATAACCCGATTGAGGTCGAAAGGTGAAAGAAATTGAGATACTGGGTGGTTATTTTAAAATGTGAACCTGTCTGAGAGTTATTTCATGAGGAATACTGCGGCCAACTTTTGACTCCGTATGTTAAAGTACGAACTGACAGGCCAAATAGGAACTGTCTGCCAGTTGCTCGAACATCACTAAAACCGAATTTAGTTGCCAGCTTCGTGTATGCCTTGTTGCCAAACAGAAGACAGCCGACATACGAGAGACTGCTCAGGTAATTAAAATTTATTCGAAAGTATTCTGATAAAAAACTGCTGTATTATCTGAAACATCTCACATATGTTTTAACGTTTCCTAGTTCGTATAACTAAAATCATTTTCTTTTACATTTACAGACTGATTAAAGATGCGGCCCAGAACCTCGATATGCAGTTTTCTCCTGAGAAAGTACAAGCCAGCTTCGAGAAGGCATTCCACAATGCCATTTCCGTTGTCCTACCGAAAGCCAGACTGAGCGGATGTTTTTTTCATTTCACACAATGTATTTGGAAAAACGCTCGGAAACATGGTTTACACTCCCTATACCAAACAGATCCAGAAGTGAGAACACTGATTCAGAGGGCAGCGGTTCTTCCTCTTGTGCCACTGGCAGATGTAGAAGAAGTTTGGGTAAATGCGATCGCCGAATCTCCTCTAACACCTGAATGCATCCGTTTCATGGACTACGTCACTGAAACCTGGATCGAGGGATCCTGGAGCATGGTTATGTGGAACCATCACGAGACAGAGGGCCCCAGGACAAACTAGAGCATAGTCTGAGGGATGCACACATTTGATCAAAATGATCAGTAAGGCTGCTTACAAGATACCCCCCGTAAGGGCATAGATACATAGGGGTGGTTAACGTTTCACGAGTAAGCTGAATGGGATTGTGGCAGTGGAAATCATCAGTAAGCATGCTTACAAGATACCCCCCGATGCACATTTGATAGGAATTGACGAGTATTTGTAGAGGAATATAAGTATACATGTTATGAGTGGCGGCACAGTATGTAACTAGTTGACAATGAGACCTCGCTCGGTTGGAGTGCGGTTAACGGATTGTCTATGCATGTGTCGTGACGATACTCAGATGAGTTTAATGGATTGTTCAGAAAATTGATGTTAATAATGATTGTTGAGAATGGGGTTATGCAGGCATATTGTGTTTTACCTAACTGTTGTTACCACTAGAACCGTGTAGACTTGAAATGGGCTGTTGCAACAGATAGGCGAATTACTGTCATCTGGATAACCATATGGAAGAGGAAAAGGAAGTAAATGGGAAGTGAAATATTAAACTTACTACCTGTAGACGCATATGCAACATCCTGAGCTAGGTCTCATGGTATGGCAGCTACATACAAAATTTGAGAAGAATCTAATCAGCCGTTGTCAAGTTATGCTCCAGAAATGGAATGTTATGGACCAACTGAGAAAATTCTGCCCATAGGTGGCGCCACCTGTAGACGCACATGCGCCAAACGCAATCCCAAGCAAGGTCTCATGGTAAGGTAGCTACATACCAAATCTGAGAGGAATCCAATTAGCTGTTAAGTTATGCTCCGGAAACGAAATGTTACGGACCGACAAGAAAAAGTTTTGACCCTAGGTGGCGCCACCTGTAGATGCACATGCGCCAAAGGCAATCCCAAGCGAGGTCTCATGGTAAGGTAGCTACATACCAAATTTGAAAGGAATCCAAGTAGCGGTTGTCAAGTTATGCTCCGGAAACGAAATGTTACGGACTGACATGAGAAACTTTTTACCATAGGTGGCGCCACCTGTAGACGCACATGCGCCAAACGCAATCCCAAGCGAGGTCTCATGGTAAGGTAGCTACATACCAAATTTGAGAGGAATCCAAGTAGCGGTTGTCAAATTATGCTCCGGAAACGAAATGTTACGGAATGACCCTAGGTGGCGCCACCTGTAGACGCACATGCGCCAAACGCAATCCCAAGCAAGGTCTCATGGTATGGTAGCTGCATACCAAATCTGAGAGGAATCCAACTGGCGGTTGTCAAGTTATGCTCCGGAAACGAAATGTTACGAACTGACTTCAGGGCCTGATCCAGGCCGTTTTTGAACCCGTTATAACGGGTTTGGGCGCCATGAATTTGGGCGCCCAAATGAGAAAAAAAAAAAAAAAAAAAAAATATTTTTGTTAGCAAATTCCCTCTGAACAGACTGAAACCTATATTAATGCAATTACTATTGCCAAATATTACGTTATCAGGCTGTATTTAGACCATTCAATACTCCCACAGCTTCCATGGGCTTCGACAGTCCCACATCGCGGCCTATTTCACTATAACTTATCACACTCTGCGCCAGGTAAGGGTGCCCAAACTAAAAGTCTAGATCAGGCCCTGGACTTGAGAAACTTTTGACACTAGGTGGCGCCACCTGTAGACGCACATGCGCCAAACGCAATCCCAAGCGAGGTCTCATGGTATGGCAGCTGCATACCAAATTTGAAAGGAATCCAAGTAGCAGTTGTCAAGTTATGCTCCGGAAACGAAATGTTACGGACTGACATGAGAAACTTTTTACCATAGGTGGCGCCACCTGTAGACGCACATGCGCCAAACGCAATCCCAAGCGAGGTCTCATGGTAAGGTAGCTACATACCAAATTTGAGAGGAATCCAAGTAGCGGTTGTCAAATTATGCTCCGGAAACGAAATGTTACGGAATGACCCTAGGTGGCGCCACCTGTAGACGCACATGCGCCAAACGCAATCCCAAGCAAGGTTTCATGGTATGGTAGCTGCATACCAAATCTGAGAGGAATCCAACTGGCGGTTGTCAAGTTATGCTCCGGAAACGAAATGTTACGAACTGACTTGAGAAACTTTTGACCCTAGGTGGCGCCACCTGTAGACGCACATGCGCCAAACGCAATCCCAAGCGAGGTCTCATGGTATGGCAGCTGCATACCAAATTTGAAAGGAATCCAAGTAGCGGTTGTCAAGTTATGCTCCGGAAACGAAATGTTACGGACTGACATGAGAAACTTTTGACCATAGGTGGCGCCACCTGTAGACGCACATGCGCCAAACGCAATCCCAAGCGAGGTCTCATGGTAAGGTAGCTACATACCAAATTTGAGAGGAATCCAAGTAGCGGTTGTCAAGTTATGCTCCGGAAACGAAATGTTACGGAATGACCCTAGGTGGCGCCACCTGTAGACGCACATGCGCCAAACGCAATCCCAAGCGAGGTCTCATGGTATGGTAGCTGCATATCAAATTTGAGAGGAATCCAACTGGCGGTTGTCAAGTTATGCTCCGGAAACGAAATGTTACGGACGGACGGACGGCACGACGGACGGACGGACGGACGGACAAGCTGAAACCAGTATACGCCCCCTACACTACGTGTCGGGGGGTATAATAACCACGTGGAAGGTTGGCACAGCCGTATGAAGTCCATCGCAGGAAAGTCGCATCCAAATTTATTTGAATTTATCAAGATCATCAAGAGGGAACAGTCCGTCACGGAGACCAAGTTTGCCCAAGCTATGAATGGCGGACGATTCCGACCCAAACACCACAAATACCGAAAGCTGGACGACCGACTCAATCAGCTGAAGATGCGACTGGGTGGAGATCAGTTATCACCAGTTGCATTTGCAGACCGTGCGTCGTACCTTTTACACCTTGGCGACCAAATATATATTCGTAATATATTGTGCATGTAATATATTGTTCTGTATTGTTTTTATCATTATTGCTTGTATATTATTCTGTTTTGTTTTTATCATTATTGCTTTTATATATCCAACTGTATATGTTTTCATCATTATTGCCTCTATATAAATATCCAATAAATATCCATCTTTCTTAAAAAAAAAGGAAACTGAATTTATTAGTCTCTTAATATCCAGCGTGTTAATCCCGACTTTACCCGCTGGTAATCCCGACTTTACCTTCTGGTAATCCCGTATTGTTCACGATTTTCACACCTATCCTATTCCAGTTTCGCCTACTCCAATTTTTTTAAATAAACAAAAGGAGTAGGCGAAACGAGAACACACGTTGCCACATAGTTCTAAATTGATACAGCTTTACAACATTGTCTAGATTTGTGAAGTCAGGGAGTACGCTATCAGCATGTCGTTTGACCCAGCACAAGTTTGCCTTAGAGCCTAGTCCTGAGGAATTTAACGAACTACGCAAAGAGGATTTGTTCGCGCTGTGTAAATACCTACAAATTAAAGTTAAAACATCTTGGAGAAAGCAAGAAATTAAGAAACTCTTTATTAAACATTTTGTTAGCAAACAACTTTGGGATGAAAGTGATTTTGATTTAACTGAGGAAACAGCTGATGATTTGGAAATAAGGAAATTAGAATTGCAAAATCAGATAGAATTAAAGAAATTAGAATTAGAAAAAGAGGAAAGAGAGAAAGAAAGACAGTTTCAGTTAGAGAGAGAAAAGTTATAAAAAGAGGAATTAGAGAAAGAGAAAGAAAGATAGTTTCAGTTAGAAATGAAGCATATGGAATTACAGTCGCAAACAAGTCCTACACATGCACCTGTACAATCACAATCAAAATTTGATGCGGCTCGTCAAATACATCTCGTCCCATCATTTCAGGAAAAGGAGTTGATAAATATTTTCTGTATTTTGAGAAAATTGCAGAAAATTTAAACTAGCCAGAAGAAAATCGGAATTTACTTCTTCAAAATGTTTTGATCTGAAAGGCAAGGGATATTTACACTCATTTGGCGGTAGAGCAAGCATCAACTTATGATACAGTGGAGGATTTAATCCTTAAAGGGTATGAATTAGTTCCTGAAGCCTATAGACAAAAGTTTCGTAGTTGTGAAAAAGACTCTCACACTCATGTTGAATTTGCTCGTTCAACAGAACAGTTATTTGATAGGTAGGGTGCTTCGGTTAAAATTAACAACCAATTTGAAAGCCTTAGACAGCTTATGCTGGTAGAGGGATTTAAAAGGTGTATCCATGGTGATATTGGAACATTTCTTGGTTAAGAGAATGCCAACACTTTAGATCAGGCAGCACGTTTTGCTGACGAATACGCTCTGACACACAAATTATCACTTGTCAATGCTGTTAAGCCAATTTCATTCCAGTCTAATCTTTCAGGTAACAAACCCAGTTCTTTCTCAGGGCCTAAAACTTTTAACCCCAGTTACAAAGGTCAAAGGTCAAACACAAAGCCTCAGTCAACCACTTTTAACACTCAAAATAAATCTCCCGTTTGCAACTATTGTACCAAGGACGGTCATTTAATGGCTAATTGTTTTAAATTGAAAAGAAAACAACAAGATCAAGCCTTTCAAAAGCCCAGTGGTTTCCTCACTTCAAGATGTATACCCAAGCCGTTCATAGTGTATATGACGTTAAGATGGCAAGGGACACTGTTCCTTTTAGTTCTATCAAGGATAAGGTTGACAGTTTTCAAATCCTCTTATGGAGATTTTTGAACCATTTATCCACAATGGTTTTGCGCCACGTTCAATTGATTTGTCTAATGCTACTCCTGTGAAGATTTTGCGAGACACGGGCGCGTCCCAGTCTACTCTGTTGCCGCTTTCTGACTCTTCATCTGCAGAAGTAGTAATGTCCTGATTTAAGGGGTAGATTATGTCAATTATACACCCGTTCCGCTCTATAACGTTCATCTGTCTTCTGACTTGATTTCTGGGCCCGTTACGGTGGGTATTAAATGTAGTTTACCATTTGAGGGTGTACAATTACTTCTTGGAAATGATCTTGCGAGAGATAAGTTCGGGGTTAACCCGATTGTAACTGACAAGCCTTGTTTGGATCAGATCCATGATCCAGTTGAAGACGAAATTCAAAGTTTGTATCCTGCTTGTGCAGTAACTAGAGCCATGAGTAAATTGGCTGAGGAGTTATTTATTATGGATTAAGAATACTGATCAGCGATACGGATTTGATATTTTTGGAACATCATGATGTCTTGCCGGCATCATTGAAAACTATTGACCGCTTCTCTCTTGCAGGAAACAAGCCTATGTTTATGTATACTATGATTGTCTTTTTGAATTTGGTGCTTATACTGTTATATGGAATATGGAATAGGTCTTTGGATTATGGACGCGGATATTCTCTAATGGACGACGGCTGAATTATGAATGACGGACCAGACGCTTGTAGTCTGAAAGTCTCTTAATGATGACGTCATCGATGACGTTTGTTTGGCCGACACTTTCATGTGTTTAAATGATGAAGCTGATAAGCCACATTTTGATAGCGAATTCGGATGTTCTAATGACAAAATTTCAAAATCACGGCTGGTTAATGAACAGCATAGTGAGAAGGACATTTCCAAGTTGTTTGACAGGGCAGTAGATGAGTGTGATGTAACTCAAGAGCATGTGTGTTACTTTTGTAAGAATGGTTTTCTTATGCGCAAATGGCGACCGCCAGATGTGTCACCTGAAGATGAGTAGGCAGTTAAGTATCAGATTGTAGTACCAAATTCATATCGTTCAGATATCCTCAGACTAGCCCATGAAACACCTCTTTCGGGCCATTTAGGTGTTAATAATTACAAGCGTCTAGTCCGTCATTCATAATCCAGCCGTCGTCCATTAGAGAATATCCGCGTCCATAATCCAAAGACCTATTCCATTTTCCACATAACAGTATTAGCACCAAATTCAAAAAGACAATCATAGTATACAAAAACATAGGCTTGTTTCCTGCAAGAGAGAAGCGGTCAACAGTTTTCAATGATGCCGTCAAGACATCATGATGTTCCAAAAATATCAACCGTATCGCTGATCAGTATTCTTATTCCATAATATTCGTTGCAAAGTCGTCATCTAAAGAATGATGTATCTCAGTCACGCTTTGATTGTGGCTGTTCATATGAGTACCATGAGGATCTTGAAGTACATGGGTTCATATGGCCCCTAGCCCCGGTTTAAGCGGAATTAGACACAAGTTACGAAACGTAGCGCCATAGATCTTGCACGCTACGTTCGTATTTTGCTATCAGCATGCGATATGTATCGCCAAATTTGAGAAACTTTGAGTGGAGGCGCTTGGTGGAATAGCCCTGTTTTATAAGTTTCTGCAACAATGTTTTGTGACGTTGATTAAAATCGTCACATTTAACACAGGATCTAGCAAATGCTACTAAGCGAGATATGTATACGCCATATGCAGGTCCCACTGGAATATTACTATCCAGAAAGGGATAGTTTACGATGTCGAAATTGTAATCATCTCTTTTGTCATAAAGTCGACGAGAGAGAATGCCCGCTTCATTTTTATAGAGATAGAGATCTAAATAAGATGTGCCTGTAGGGCTATCTGTAGTTTCCTTCAAATCCAGTGAAGGGATATATATCCTTCACTGCGTCATTTATATAGCGATTATCCACAGCGAGAAGATCGTCTATATAGCGTTTGGTGAATGAGAAGAACGGGCTTTGAATGGATCGGTTTTTGAAAGCGCCTGCATATAGTCATATTCATAAGAGAACAGATACAGGTCAGCCAACAGGTGCACAATTAGTACCCATTGGAATACCTATATGCTGCTGATATATTGTGTTGCCAAATTTCACATAGATATTTTTAATGAGAAATTCAAGCAACTCTATAAACAAAGAAACATCCCATGAATGATATCTCTTGTATGTAGTCGAGCTAAAGAATGCTTTATGGCTTCCGACATTAATATATCTACGATCAGTTTTCTTGAACACAGATACTATTAATGAACTTAGACGGTCAATAAGGTCCTGATGAGGGATTGTAGTATAGAGAGTCGAGAAATCCCATGTGGATACATGTCTGTACGGTATGTGACCTTTAGCATCAAGCTTTTCCGTAAGACATTTTGAGTTTTTCAATATCCACATACATTCAACGCCAGAGTTCTTAGAAATAGTGGCGCAATACCTTTCCCAAAATGCTTTTACCTCCTGAAGGGCCCTCGTCAATAGGGTTGAAAGAAGCTTGGTGGTGCAGCTTCTAGAACCAGCTATGAATGTAGCTTTGTATGGTGATTTATGCATTTTGGGAGTCCAGTATATTTTTGGTATGTCGTTATGATTGGTTGGAAGACAAATACCTCTTTCCCTGAGAAACTTGTTGTGATTGTTAAATAAATCTTCCAGAGTAAATGCAGTTTGGGAGTAAGTAGACGTATTTGATGAAGATATGTCTACACTCAATTCTTTAACCAGCACCTGGTAATAGTAATATTTACATATGAATATTATATTATTCGGAGCTTTGTCTGCTGGGACTATGACGAATTTACTCTGGACATTTGCTAGAACTTCTTGCGAATTGAGGTTTCTCAGAACTTGTTTTGCTTGGGGAAGAGTACTTCTGTCAATATGGCGGATTGGTTCAACGACCTTGCTCTTGGTGAGGTCCAGCCAATCAGCGAGTACTGTAGGTTCAATATAAAACATATTACAAAATTCTGAATCATTTCTATTGGCCAAATTTAAAGAAAGATGTTACGGAATTTTGTAAGTCATGCCATACATGTCAAATGGTAGGAAAACCAAACCATACCAAAGGCCCCTCTACAGCCAATCCATGCATTTGAGGAAACATTTAGTAGGGTGATTATAGATTGTGTTGGTCCATTACCAAAAACAAAGTCAGGCAACCAATACATGTTAACAGTCATGTGTGCTTCAACCAGATTCCCTGAGGCCATTCCTTTATGGAATATTAAGGCAAAAACTATTGTTAAGGCCTTAGTGAAGTTACCCCAGTTCGTTCAGTCTGATCAGGGATTCAATTTCATGTCAAGAATTTTTCAACAAGTCGTGCATGAATTGAGAATAAAGCAGTACAAATCATCTGCATACCACCCAGAAAGCCAAGGCGCATTAGAAAGATTTCACCAGACATTAAAGAACATTATTAGGACTTATTGTTTTGACACTGAGAAAGACTGGGATGAAGGCATACATTTGTTATTGCTTGCTGTTAGAGAGTCTGTTCAAGAGTCTTTAGGCTTCACTCCATTTGAATTAGTCTTTGGTCATACAGTTAAAGGACCACTTAAGCTGCTAAAGGAAAAGTTCCTAGACAGTGATCTTGACTCATGTAATCTCTTACAATATTTGTCGAACTTTCGCACCAGGTTGACTAAAGCATGTGATTTGGCCATGTCAAATTTAAAGTCAGCACAAAAAGATATGAAAATAACCTATGATAAACATGCCCTTTAACGAAGTTTCAAACCGGGTGAGAAGGCACTGGCCTTTCTGCCTATTCCTGGTAATCCACTTAAAGCTAGATATTATGGTCCTTATGTCATTGAAAAGAAATTAAGTGACCATAATTATGTAACTCAGACTCCTGACAGGCGTAAACACAAACAGTTATGTCATGTAAATATGTTAAATTTATACATAGACAGAGATAGCACTAACAGTACTGTACACCCTGTAAGTGTAGTTAGTTCTGACCCTGATAATAATGAAACTTGTGAAGAGCCCATGACAGCGACGAAATTACAGAACTCTGACATTCTACTTAATTTGGATTCCAAGTTGTGTTATCTTGAACCAGCGCGTCAGGAAGAACTTCGAACTCTGCTCAGTCAATATGAACATTTGTTTCCCGATATCCCTACTCGGACTCATAAAATGTTACGTGACGTCAATATCGGAGATTCTAATCCAGTGAAGCAGCACCCATATCGTTTGAATCCCATTAAACAAAACTATCTGAAAAAAAGAGATTCAGTATTTATTGGACAATGACTTCATTGAACCAAGTAATGGTAACTGGAGTTCACCTTGTATCCTCGTTCGAAAGCCAGATGGCAGTTACAGGATGTGTACTGACTACAGAAAGGTGAGCACATTGAACAAAACAGACACATTCCCTATTCCACGCATTGACGATTGCATTGATAAATTGGGAAGTGCCAAGTTTTTGTCAAAGTTTGATCTTCTGAAAGGATTTTAGCAAGTTCCGCTGATAGATCGTGCGAAGGAGATGTCAGGATTCGCCACTTCGGAGGATCTGTTCCAGTACAAAGTCATGCCATTTGGAATGAAAAATTCTCCGGCCAGCGTCTCATCAACCGTGTGACTTCTGGTTTGGAAGGATGTGAGACTTACATTGATGACGTCATTGTCTACAGCGATACATGGGAAGAGCATCTACAGAGAATTCGCGCACTGTTCAATCGACTAAGTGACGCCAAGCTGACAGTCAACCTTGGAAAAAATGTGAATTTGGACATGCACGTATAACATTCTTGAGCCATGTTGTAGGTCAGGGTCGGGTAAAACTTGTAGATGCTAAGGTTAGTGCTATCTCGCTATTTCCAAGTCCAACATGCAAGAGACAACTGATGCGTTTCTTGGGTATGGCTGGTTACTACAGAAAATTTTGTCCAAATTTTTCAGATATTACTGAGCCTTTAACTCAACTCTTAAGAAAAAGGGCAAGTTTTGTTTGGACCGATGAATGTGAATCAGCTTTTGAAAACCTGAAATCCATACTCAAGAGCGCGCCAGTTATTTCAGCACCAGAGTTTGATTCACCTTTTAAACTGGCTGTAGGTGCTAGTGATGTTGCTGCTGGTGCCGTTTTGTTACAAGAAGGTATAGATGGTGTAGATCACCCAATATGTTATTTTCCACGTAAATTTGACAAACATCAGAGAAATTATTCTACAATTGAGAAAGAAAGTTTGGCAATGATATTGGCTTGACAACATTTTGATGTTTATGTTACTTCCTCATCATTGCCAATTACTGTATTTAGTGATCACAATCCACTTGTTTTCATAAGTAAGATGAAAAACAAAAATCAAAGATTGTTGAGTTTGGTGTTACAAGAATACAATATTGAAATCAGACATATTAACGGCAAAGACAATTTGATTGCTGATTGTTTGTCTCGCACAACATTTTTGCTGTTGTAATATAGATTTTTTTTTTGCAATAATGTTTTGAATTGTCAAGAAAGTCCCAAATTTGAAACTTTCTTTTTTCAAGAGGGAAAGTGTCATGGTATTGTAGTCTATTATTAGACATTGTGGATGTTTCTACAATATAGAGCTGACGCAAGCTTGTTAACTTATTATTATGTTGGTCAGCCAGTTGGAGCTTTCTGGAAAGCTGTTGTAAATTGTATCTAGGTCAGATGATGCGGTAACGCTGTGCATTCTAAAAGCTTCTTGATTGGGTAGAATGATCTGGAATGCCTCATAGCTGCTGCATGGACTACGCTACTTGTTGAAGGCTATCGGATATTGGACATTTACTGGGACTGTGTACAACTGAGCAGTGTTGGATTACCATTATACAGAAGAGTGATTTGTGCGCGTCAACAAGGACTGTAAAGTGCACACCGGTATAGCATTGAACAGTAAGACTATATTTCACACATTTATTTGTTGTATAGCGTCTGGTCCGTCATTCATAATTCAACCGTCCTCCATTAGAGAATATCCGCGTCCATAATCCAAAGACCTATTCCATATTCCGTATAACAGTATTAACCTTACTTAAATTGTATATGATTTTAGTATTGTAAATAAATATTTGTTTGTTAATCCTTGACTTCACACGTCTTTCGGTTACACTCAGTTGATGTAACAAAGCAATTTCATAAGTTCCAGGGAGAAACAGATCTTTAGTCTGAAACAAATATCTTCTTTAAGCTTATATACTGTTGAACAAACAAAACGCTTGAATGATATTCTAATTCAAACACGGTTTCATATTATGTTTTACAAATAGGGATAATGTTCCTGTTCTAGAGCCCACTTGCTGTTATGAATATTTAATTATAATCTAGCAGTAGAACTAAAAACGATAACAGTTCTCCTAATAAACATGTTCAAGTTACTCCGCGTGGGTCTAATTTATTCACACTTCAGTACAATTAAAGTTAACTTGAATCACAAGGACCTGTTGAATGCAGCCCTTAATTAGGAGTCATCCACTGAATCCTGTTTGAAGAAACAGATTATATTGTCCACTTTAGAACTTGTTGACTTTAAAAGTTTGACCTTCATTGTTGGTCAAGTGGAAGAAAGACCCATCCTCAAATCTATATTAGCCTGGAAGTTTACGCTCCTCTATACTGACCAGCGCTTTTAACTTAACATCTATAGTATACAGCTAAACACAAAGATCAGTTAATTCTATAATGGATTATATGCCATATAATAAAAAATATAGATCAATTTCAGTTCTTCAAAATCACATCTCATATTTTTACATATCTTCCTAGCGTAAGTTAATTATTATTTATCGAAACGATAAAAATCAACTCCAAATACTAACATCAGCGAAAAAAAACCCCATAAAATAACTGACAAATTCAGGTCTACATTGTGACTAAAATAAGAGGAAAAACAATCTTAAATGCAATAAAAACACGAGAGGACACCGCTAGAAGATAGAAAATAAACCATGCAGTGAACAAAACAAATATGAATCGCGACCAATCGCGGAGTTTCAAATGCTACACTACCCTGACTTCTAGAAAAACAACAAAATTACGGCACATCGCCAGCTACAGTTCTACTATGTCCTCTATAAACTACAAATACAACAAACACATGTCCTCAGTAGCAGATGTTACCACTTACTATCCAAAATTAGATGTTGATGATTTAAAGGCAAGGGCAAAAATACAAAGTATAAAGGACTATATTTACTAACATATTATGTACCGTTATACCAGAATGGACAACAATAAATGGAAACGAGAAAACTGCAAAAATACCATAGATCCATGAATTGACGCGGACTTCAAATAGACAACAATAATAAAAGACGGTCGGGTAAGTGTAAAATAGATGAATACCTTGAGACGTCTCTCTAATATCACATCATATTCACACACCTCCCCGTACAGAGATTTAAATTTTTTTTTAACTAATTGGAGCAAGAAACAGGGTCAATTCATGTCTGAGAAAAATCAAGTTCACAGGGTGTACAGCTCTGAGTCAGAGTATTTAACGCTAAATCATCACCAGCAGGTGAAGTTGTAGTATTGGACACCTTCAAAGTAATTGAAACACAACGCTCAAAACAAACATGGCGTAATTTGAAACGTTTCATAATACGAACACAAAAACAAGTACGCATAGAAAGAGAACCCCACGTACGTCAAAACATCTTGAACAAGTGACACGATAACCATCATTAACCGTAACTGAATCCAAAGGTCGCAGAGGCACAAACTTCACTTTACGAAGATCATGCCAAGGTGTTAGTTTCAGGTAGGACAAAATTATAGACTCTGCGGAATGTTAACAAATAACACCAGATGAAATCGAGATAGTTCTAGTAATAACTCACACCTGGTTCAACTTCCAAGCCTTTCAGCCGGAAGAACAATTATGCGGACTCGACAAATATAGTCCTGTGGAGAGCATATGTGTTGCCGTAGACGCGACGTCACAATGTTCATATACATCTTCTTCAAAAGCGTGTAACACAAACTCGCAAAGAACTCAAATATTTTACTGGTTGTATCGTTAGTTTGAAGCAACTTAACCAGACAGAAACCAATTGGGACAACTCACAACACAAGGAATATGACGTGCATCCATCATTGCATTACCACAGCAAAATCTTGGTGTTTCACCTGTACAGCGTTTGAGATTAAAATACCTTCCAGATGGAGTATTTATTTTGATACGATCAGCAGACAGCATGACCTGCACAAAATGACCAGGGTCATGTAATTGCCTTCCATATATGCACCGTTATCAATTATAAGAAGTGTAGCAAAATAATTTAAGGACACAGAAACATAATCATTCGTCCAAACAGACCAGGACATTTTGACAATACCAAATGTAAGGCTGTATCTTATGCAATTCGGAAGGCGGAAGCAGCTCTTCAGTCAGGCCACGAAGGCAGGCTGACGTCGATATTGTAGACGAGCCACATGGTAAGTCTGCATAGTCAACTCTAATACATAGAGGATTGGTTAAACTTCGAAAGAAGGCAATGACGTTGCCATTCCTGCTCTTGCGTGACCTTAACATAATAAATAAAAACATTCTCATGTTGGGTAATATTAACAATCGCAGACGCGAGTTGGTTAATTCAATTTTCATACATGGTGATCTCATCAAAAGCATGCTGTTGTCCAGTAGCGAGTTCGTTGGAAATGTGTAATATCGTTAGCAGTCGTGAGCGTGGTTTAAATCAGTTGCCGGTGATCCACCTCTCTCGCACTAGCCACCCCCAAAAAGGGCAGAACCTATATCACCTATAAGCTCCAATAAACCTCGGCGAATGCGGTTTGGTTTATGGATATATGATCTGGCAAGCGCAAATTGAAAAGTCAGATGATGGAAACAATAGAACCAACTGAAGATGGATACGACAGAACCAAGTGAAGAGATCATTACTTCCACTAGGCAGTTGTGAAGACACTGATTAGCACACATGATAAAGCTCCTGCACACAGGTATGAAAGTCGACGGGGAGATGTGGTGGAGTAATGGTCACAGTTACTGTCCATACGGCTTTCGCCAAGTGAATGGGTGTTGAAGCAATACGACGTCGGGCATTACAGGTTAGATTTTTGAGGTATTATTGCATTTAACAGGTTTACCCCATGTTGATGCGTTTACTCCATCTAACGTCCTCGATGCTCATCCATTAACATCAGATCAGTTGTTCGTTTAAGCTGATCTGTCATCACAGTTCCCGAGCTAGCGCATCTAATTCCGCTTAAGCCTGTGCTGTGGATACTTCATAGACTCTACATGAAGAGTTGCAATAAAAGAGCGACTGAGATATTAAGGCTACGTCCGAGAATCCACCGTATTCTCGGGGTTGAATGTGTGATGCCGGCGGAAGCTTGAATGTGGAGTCATATGGTGGCTTTTTAGTCGCCAGACGTCAATATTTCCCACCTCTTGCATATCGTTCTTTTAGTACTTGTATATGGTAAGATTGTGCTGGCGGACTCTCAGTCCCCGTCCTCTGTACATGCCATTCGACAAATATATGTAGGTTTATTGTTTTGGTAGGAAATTTAAGCCGTACGACGTCGGGCAATACTGGTTTTCTGGAATTTAACAGCTTTACCCCCATTTTGAGGCGTTTACTCCACCAGACGTCATCGATTCATTAACATCAGATCAGTTGTTTGTTTAAGCTGATCTGTCATCGCAGCTCCCGAGCCTGCATATCTAATTCCGCTCAAATCGGTGCTAGGGGCCGTGTGGATACTTCATAGTCTCCACATGAACACCTGCAATGAAAGCGCGGCGGAGATACTCAGGCTACGTCCGAGAATCCACCGTATTCTCGGGTCTGAATGTGAGTTACCGAGTGAAGATTTCCTGTGGAATCAGATGGTTACTTTTGAATCGTCAGACAATTTCATTTTTTTATTTCTTCATTCAAATATTCACTATTTCGTCTAACATTTGGTGCAAACATGAAATCAAATTCTAATTCGAAGTGCTTCAATATGAGGATTAAAAATTTAGTTTTTGAGGCACTGGAAAAATTAAACAGATTGCCCTACAGGTGATCCGATATCCAGCTCGGAAGTGATTAACCTTTCACAGGACTGTCTATTGTTAGTCGTTAATAGCTGCCTGAGTGTGTATTGTATTGTCAATTGACTCGCAGGAACTGGCAACCCTGATAGTTTGTCGTAAGAATGATAGAACAGCAGTTTGCATGGGCTTGGCTACTTTTATTTTTGTCTGTTAACTTTCCCATTCCAAAACTCATTTCCGCAGTATTTTTAGTAGCTAATTATATAAAAGTGCTACTCATTTACATTAATCTACACCCTTCTGATCAAAACCATGCAAACATCCGTATTTTTGTTTCTAATTATAATATATACATATAAAAGTGTAGTAAAAATCCATACGCATAGTAAAAGTCCTGCACAATGGGTCGAGTCCGTCCTGCAAAGCCATCCTGAACGTGCAGAAAATTTCCCTTGACACCGTCGAATTTGACGATGACGTGATTCATGGCTTCAGCTCGTAAGATAGTTCCACGTATTCAGCACTTTCTCTTTGAAGATTCGGACAGTGAGGAAGAAGATAGTTCCGATGATGACGAAGGGACCCTGAGCCAGTACGAAACTTCGTTTGGGGACGTAAAGAACTAAATGCCTCGTTACGGGCCCATGCAGTGTGTTCCGTTTGTTTGCTTGGGATGCTGTCACTAACGGAGAGCAGAGACAATCGTAATGGATGGGGCACTAAAGTTTCATGGTTGTGTTCTAATTCAGAATGTTCTTCCCGAAAGCAGATATGGTACCCAACATCAAAATATGAAAACCATGTCTACGAGATAAACAAAGCTCTAGTGCTAGGAATGTTAGCCATAGGCAAGTTACTTTTCCACAATTATAAAATCAGCTTTATCTGATATGTACAGATATATCGCACATGAATTTAATTTCCAGTGCTAATTACCATTTAAAGGATTTATTTTAGTCCTACATAAACCCGAATTTTTATTTTGTGCTCTTACATAAAGCAATAATTTTATTTTGTTACATAGGCAAAGGACGATCTGCAGCTACAAAACTGAGCGCTTATCTTGATCTTCCCGCATCAGTTCACTATAGGCATTGGAGAAGACATACCAGAGAACTTGCAGAAACGGTTCCCGAATGCGTGGAAGCGAATTTGGATTCAGCCGCACTCAAGTTGAAAAGACATCTACTACAGGACAACGCTTAAACACAGTTTAATTTTGTGCTAATACTGTTGGAATATGGAAACAAGCCTATGTTTATGTATACTTTTGTCTTTTTGAATTTGGTGCTAATACTGTTATATGGAATATGGAATAGGTCTTTGGATTATGGACGCGGATATTCTCTAATAGACGACGGCTGAATTATGAATGACGGATCTGACGCTTGTAATTTGGATTATGGACGCGGATATTCTCTAATAGACGACGGCTGAATTATGAATGACGGATCTGACGCTTGTAACGCATCTATCCACCGTGATGACGACGATCAACCGAGAGACACCTTGGTCGACTGTTCCGACTGTATACACGTAATTGGCTAAACTTACCCGAGATTGTCAATAGCAAATACAAGCGACTCCCGTTTGCTTCCAGACATATTAGATCTACCTGTTGGCTTTCGTTGTGGTTTGGATTTAGGCATATTCTCTTCATATGATTGTCGTCCTTGATTGAATGATTTGTGTATTACGCAAGCTATTTAAGTACAATGGAGTTATCACAAGAACTCAATGGAGTGACACTTCGCTCAGACACCCGCCGTGAAGTGAGCAACACAGGTGTGACCATTTTTCAGCTGGACGAGTTTTAGCAAGATTTTTAAGGAATTCGAGTAGGTCCCATAAAACCGATTAAAAATGTATTTGGCAATAGAATGCAAGCAAAAAGTTAGGATTAATTCATCAGATGAATAGCTGAATACTTCGCCCGATTTCTAGCCTTTCATTTTTGTACAAAATCCGAGATTCAAACGTTTATTTCTCGAAAAGTATCCATGCTACGCTTTTGAAATTTGGCATGCTTGTTACTTGGTTTAAACAAATTTATTGCAAATACTGTTTACAATGAAGGCACAATGAGCCCAAGGCTCGTTAGCGTGTCCCTTATAGGTATAATATATGATACATGTTGTTTAAACGGAGACATTGATAATATAAAATGCAGAAGAGACGGTACATTACTTCTTCAATTGCTTACTTCTGTAACAGACGTAAGTAGTGAGAAAAAAAAGAAATAGTGAGAGACAAACAAATGTGATAATATTACGAATATTTTAACTCTACACAGATGAATGTCAGCAAGAGAAAAGAAATGAGGGAGCACCATTTGACGAGTTGCAGCCTGCATGCAACGGTCGCGATGTGATTATGAACACTAAAATCGCTTAGTGTCTGTGATAAATGATCTTAAGCATTTTTGAATATCGATGTTTTTGGAAATTGTTTTGTCGTAAAACCCAAACAGTAGAGTGGGAATATCATAAATGGTGGAAGAATTAAAATCATTCAATATAATTGTAGAGAGTTTTGCAAGGAACGAATGTCGTTGAATGAAAAAGAGGGGACAATGTAAAAAATAATGCTCGGCAGTTTCATTTGACAGCCCACAAACACATTTTGGTTCTGCTATTAAATGATTATTGAACAGATCCTGCTTCAGATTACTGCAACCATTTCTTATTCGACACAGGATTATATTATTTTCACGTGATCCGACATAATACCATGGAGGAGGGGTGGATGTGGGATACATGTGCATAACATTACGTTTGAACTCAATGAGTGTGGCTGAATTTCTGACAGGGTCCGGCAGAGTATTCCAATCGCGCACAGTCGCTGGAAAAATGAACTATGGTATAGCGTAGTTCTACACCGATATGGTGTAAATTGGTTAGTATTACGAAAGCTGTATGGATTTCGATTGTGGGTTAGTAATGGGAGATAACTATGCAAATATGATGGAGCCATTCCATGTATTATTTTGTATAACATAGTAAGGCGGTGTAGTTGGCGCCTTTGGGACAATTTTTCAAAACCAGCTTCAATATACAAAGTTTCTGAGGAACAACTACGTGTAACTCCAGTAATTATCCTTAGGGATTCTTTTTGAATAAGTTCCAACCGGTTAACCAGGGCGTCGTCAATGTTGTCCCAAACAACATCAGCATACTCCAAACTGGGTCTAGCAAAGCTCTTGTACATGATCTCGAGACTTTTCCGATCAAGTAGATATTTAAGTCCTCTAAGAATAGACAGCTTACGCTGTGCCGTTATAATCAATGTTTCAACGTGGTGGTGCCAGGTACCTCGTTTATTGAAGATTACGCCAAGGTGTTTATGGCTAGATGATGGGTTAATTACATTATTATCAAAAATTATATTAATAATAGAAGGTTGTAATCGTCCATTTCTAGCTCTTGACATTCATATTCTTTTCTACGAGATACTGCCATGTTGTTAGATGTATAAACACACACTCCTCCCCAGGATTGTTGGCGGTCACAACGGTAAGGTTCGCGGAAGCCTGGCAATATTACAGCAGCATTATCAATCATTGGAGTTAAGCGACTCTCAGTAAACGCAATTATGTCAAAGGTATTAAGGTTAGCCTGAATTAAATCCAGTTTGGTTTTAAGACCACAGACATTGTATTGGACAACAGACAACACTCCGGTCACAGGTGGCCCAGGATTAGTTTCTATATCACCAGATAGAGTGAGTAGGATAAGCAAAATGCTCAAGGCAGCAAAGTTTTCAACATTTCCCAAGAAAATGCTTGTTACTTATAAGGTGATCTAGTAAATATATCTCACTTTTTGTAAGTTCGGCTTAGTGTTTTAATTATCCAACTTTTAAGACAAACGACCGTAAAATAGTACGTTTTTTCAATTTATTTCAGTAACATAGCTGTAAAAACAAAACCAGGCAAAAATGAAAAAAATGAGATAAATACTAGTTCGAATTGTCTCCTATCAAGGTGTACCATCAAAGTTGAAACAAGACCAACGGTTTTCATGAAATTTCATCTGAAAAAAAGGACGCTATTGTTTTCATTTGAATTTTTTTAAATTGGAATATTTTCTACAAATTAGCAGCGTCGGTTATACAAATCATATAGTTGGAATCCCTACGATGTACGCTTTCATAAGATATATAGTTTATTATGGTTATCTTGTATATTTATTCATACAGAACACAAATTGTCACGGGGGTGCGAAAACTGCCTCTAAGGGGCCAGCTATCATTAAACATAAGGTTTTGTGAAGACCTTGGTGCCATGCACGTGCATGTGCCTAGTTTATCACCTGGATGCGAAAAATTGATGGTAAGAGAACAGTCGTGTAATTAGCATCTAAAGCCGAGGGACATCTGGTGCAATACAAAACCCGGTTATGCACTGTAGTCTCTTCAGTGGCAAAGGTAAAGAGACTAGCAAACTCTTTTTGTTGTTGTTTGCGAAGATCATCTATATCAATGCCATACAGTGGTGCATATGGTAATACACCCTCGGGTACATCAGGGATAATGTAATCCTCCATGTCAACTTTCGTCGTGACAGCATATCAGCACTACTATTCCATCTGTCTTCTATATGTTCAATTGTGCAACCATATTCAGCTATCAAGATTGCCCAACGCTGGAGATTAGTGTTTCTGACCTCACCAATGAACAAGCTTTTTAAATGTGTGTTGTCAGTGCAAACAACGAAGTCCGCGCCATCTAGGTAGGGTGTAAGCTTTTCTAGAGCATACATGACGGCACATCTTTCTTTCTCAATGGCCGGAAAAATTATGTCACCCATGGTCCTCTGAAAAACTGTACCTGAGTTACAGAATCCGAAAGGCATGGAAATCTATTCAGAAAGACCCTCCGAGGATATAAATGAAGTCGTTTAAATATCTTTCGCTGCAACAGTTTCGGTCAATAGCCAGAATTAAGGCCCAATGTTGTAAACATTTAGACACCTCACGGAGAGTCAAAAATGTCTGAAATAAAATGTAATGCATAGCTATCTTTCCTAGTTGCTGAGTTCATTTTACGGAGGTCAGTGCAGAACCTGGTAGAACCATCTTTTTTGAAGCAAGTATGATAGGCGACGCCCAAGGAGATTATGACGAGCGAATCACACCTGCCTTTAACATCTCGTCTATTTGATCCTTAACAACATGCTGCTTCATCAATGGTATTCTGTAAGCTCGTTGTCTAGTGGGCGGATGATCCCCCGTTGCTATCGTACATTCTATCCTGGGATGTCTCCCAGCCGTTTTTTTGTTTCGTCAAAAACCTCTTGAAATTCATCTATCACCTTGTCGATGTTCGGAAATCCCGTCGTCTCGCTCACACTTCCAATGGCGTCAACTCCTACTCGTAATTGGTCTGAAACCAGACGATAGTTATGTCCGTACATTCTCATTCGACCTCTCGGATAATGAAGTTGAGCTCGTACCACAGGTAATGATAAGCGGCTAGTCCGGCATTCATAATTCAGCCTTCATCCATTAAAGAATATCCGCGTACATATTTCAAAGACCTATTCCATATAACAGTATTAGCACCAAATTCAAAAAGACAATTATAGTATACATAAACATAGGCTAGTTTCCTGCAAGAGAGAAGCGGTCAACAGTTTTCAATGATGCCGACAAGACATCATGATGTTCCAAAATATAAAATCCGTATCGCTGATCAGTATTCTTAATCCATAATAAGTCGTCATCTAGAGAATGATGTATTTGTCACACTTTGATTGTGACTGTTCATATGAGCATCATGAGTATCTTGAAGTACATGGGTTCATACGGCCCCAAGCCCCGGGTTAAGTGGAATTAGATACAAGTTACGAAACTTGACGCCATAGATCTTGCACGCTAAGTTCGTATTTTGCTATCAGCGTGCGATATGTATCGCCAAATTTAAGAAACTTTGAGTGGAGGCGCTTGGTGGAATAGCCCTGTGTTATAAGTTTATGCAACAATGTTTTGTGACGTTGATTAAAATCAACAAATTTTTACACAGGATCTAGCAAATGCTACTAGGCGAGATATGTATACGCCATATGCAGGTCCCACTGGAATATTACTGTCCAGAATGGGATAGTTTACAATGTCGAAATTGTAATCATCTCTATTGTCATAAAGTCGACGAGACAGAATGCCCGCTTCATGATGATTGAGATGTAGATCTAAATATGATGTGCCTGTAGGGCTATCTGTAGTTTCCTTCAAATCCAGTGAAGGTGGATATATATTCTTCACTGCGTCATTTATATAGCGATTGTCCACAGCGAGAAGATCGTCTATATAGCGTTTGGTGAATGAGAAGGAACGGGCTTTATATGTGTACTTATACTTCCCTTTTATGTGTTGTAATTTGAATGGATCGGTTTTTGAAAGCCCCTGCATATAGTCATATTCATAAGAGAACAGATACAGGTCAGCCAACTGGAGTGCACAATTAGTACGCATTGGAATACCTATATGCTGCTGATATATTGTGTTACCAAATTTTCACATAGAAATTCAAGCAACTCTATAAACAAAGAAACATTCCATGAATGATCTCTCTTGTATGTAGTGGAGCTAAAGAATGCTTTATGGCTTCCGACATTAATATATCTACGATCAGTTTTCTTGAACACAGATACTATTAATGAACTTAGACGGTCAATAAGGTTCTGATGAGGAATTGTAGTATAGAGAGTCGAGAAATCCCATGTGCATCTGATCCGAAAATACATTCAATGTACATCTTTGGCACAAGAACAATAGGCACGAGACAAGTGTTCAGGAATTTGACTTCAGTTTGTCCTAAAATTTGTAACGGCGCTTCATTAACAGCATATATCACGTCCTTCTTCTCAGCCTTTTATCATGACGTTTTCACAAAAGTTTGTGCCACACATCTTGACGTAATAACGACATAGATGCACCTGTGTCCACCAACGCCGTTATCATTTGTTCTTCCAGTTTAATTGGGACGAGGAAGCTGTGAATCAAAACCTGTGCCGTTTCCCCACTGTCTGCGTACTTCAGCTTGGTAATCCCCCGATACACTGTCGATACAGCACATCACTTTCGTTGATTCTATACGAACTGATATGTGTATTTCGGCTTCAATCGCGACATGGTTAACAGGTTTTGACTGCTGAAATTGTGACTGATTTGCGGACCCTAACGATCGTCCTCTCGGCTGGGAAGAAGATCGCTCCGGGCAGACTGCGCGGCAGAGGACGTTCTATCCACATCCCCAGCATTATCTATCTCCGGTTTGTCTTGGCAAAGGTCCGCACCCTCGACCTTGTCTCACGATTGGCCGTCCTCTCGGTCGCGACTTTTGCATAATCTCTTCCATGATGGCGGCGATTTCGGCCCATAGACATGCGTTTTCGGTTTCATCTACCTCAGGACCTGGATGAAACTCTTTCCCAGCAGCCGACATCGCTGTAGGTTCTGAGCGACGGCATTGAGCGTCTTGGAAGGCTTCCACCTCCACAACTATATTGAGTTGAGTTGAGTTTATTCACCATATATGTACAGCAGTATAGTATAAGAATAGTGATATCGTATAGAGTTGATGGCCGCATATGTGGCTGGAATAAAACCCCAGAGGGCTTGATCTATCCCGAATGAGTACGTGAATATATACATATGTAAAACGGCATAAATGGTAAGAATAAGTAAGAAGTATAATAACATGTAGATGCTTAATAGGGTCTTTTGAGCTTAGAGGCGGTGAATAAAACATAGATATATATATATAGCCTCAAAAGTAGCAGTCGATGATTATATACAGGAGTTATTTAAGAGCTAGCGAGATGAATATACGCTAATACACGAGTTCGTATATACATATATACAGAACGTACTGAGATACAGCATCATGAAGTCATGAAGAGAATAAAGATGGAGTACCAGAAATTGACGCAGAGGCAAACTTTATGATACGAGCGGCAGGTAGTTAAATTAGCGTGCCAACAAAAACGACTTTAAGCGAGATTTGAATACTGATTTCGAGGGACAGGATTTCAAATTGGATGGAAGAGAATTCCAAATGCGTGGTCCTTTTGTTTTAGTAGAGTAGAAAGAAAGTTGTGACTTGTAAAAGGGTCTATACAGATTCAAGTTCACTTGCCTGGTGGGGTAATGATGTACAGTTGATAGTTTGGTGAAGTAATTTTGTGCGCTGGATGGAAGGAAGACCGAATGATGATAGAATACTTTGTGTGCAAAATTAAGAACTAGGTAGTCATTTACTTTAGGTAACGGGAGGATGCTCAGTTCTGGAAATAGATTTTCAGTATGGGCGTATCGTGAACTGGAAGAAATGATGCGAATAAGCCGCTTTTGTAAGATAACTAATGGTTGAAGATGTTTTGGATATGTATTGGCCCAGACCATGTTACAGTATGCGATATAGGAATAGAATAAAGAGTAATATACATATATAATTAATGTTTTCCGATTGATACAATGCTTAATATTATTGATAATGCCAATATTTCTGGATAATTTTGAGCATAAGGAATCAATGTGTGAATGCCAGGTTAGTTTATCGTTGAACAGGATTCCTAGAAATTTAAAGGTTGTAACGCATTCGAGTTCAATGCCGTCGAGGGTAAGCCTAGATGTGATGTGTGTGGCGCACCGGTTTGGTTTAATGATCATATACTGTGTTTTTTTTATGTTTAAGGATAGTAAATTGCACGAGAACCAGTTGTGAAGTTTGGCGAGTTCATTGGACATGTTTTCGAATAGGTTTTCGTGATTATAGTCCGAATAAACAGCACTAGTGTCATCAGCGAAAAGGAGAATATCTAGTAAGTAAGATGCGTTATGAATGTCATTAATGTAAATCAGAAAAAGGAGAGGACCCAAGATAGAGCCCTGTGGAACACCGCATGTTATGGCGTTATATGAGGAAAAGGTATTATTATAGGATATACATTGGCACCGATCAGACAAGTAGCTACGAAGCCAGTCATTGGCTGCTCCATTAAATCCAGTGTGTGAGTTTGGAAAGAAGAATTTCGTGATTAACCGTGTCAAACGCTTTAGATAAATCAAGGAATAGTGCAACACTGAATTTCTTCTCTTCTTTTGCTTTAATTAATTTGTCATAGAGCGAACGTACTGCGTCACATGTGGAATGGTTAGCCCGGAAGCCAAATTGGTTCGGACAGATGACATTGTGAGTATCCAAGAATGAGGTCATTCTGACAGCAACAAGTTTCTCAAAGATTTTACTAAGGCAGGGCAGTACCGATATAGGTTTATAGTTGCTAGTTAAATTTTTATCACCAGATTTGAACACAGGTGTGACTTTAGCCATCTTCAATACATTGGGAATTTCTCCTAGCTTGAATGATAAATTAACAAGCTGAGTAGCTAGCAGGTCCTCCGCCAAGTAGCCTGTTTGAGAGCATACAGCATATACGCTTCCAATATCTCCTTAAATATAACTTGGAAAGTTGATATGTGTATGTGGAAAGAGACGTTCATCTGGAATTGTTGAGACAATTTGAGGAGGTTTGGAAAGCAGTAATGGGTAGTGTAACACTGGAATGTAAGTCTGTAGTTGTATATGGATTTGTGGATGGTGAAGTTTATAAATCGATGAGTGGAATAGATCAAGATATCGCGTTCACAACACAGATGGGTACAATATGGGTGAGTGAAATCCAAGATGGTCAATGGCAGCCATCTTGGATTACATACTACCTCAATGAAAATCAATACCAATCGCTGTCTAACTGATGTGAAGCACCGTCTCGAGTTTGAAGTTGATTGGTCAAATTGTTGTCGAGATATCACGTTCACAAGATCCGAGACGGATGGAATCCAATATCGTCAATGGCAGCCATCTTGGATTTGTACCTCAGTGAAAATCAATACCAATGGCCGTCTAATTGATGTGAAGCACGTTCTCAAGTTTGAAGTCGATTGGTCGAACTGTTCTCGAGATATCGCGTTCACAAGATGTGGGATGGACAGAATCCAATATGGTCAATGGCAGCCATCTTGGATTATGTACCTCAGTGAAAACCAATACCAATGGCCGTCTAACTGATGTGAAAAACCTTCCCTAGTTTGAAGTCGATTGGTTGATTTGTTTTTGAGATATCGTGTTAACAAGATGTGGAACGGAGTGAATCCAATATGGTCCATGGCAGCCATCTTGGATTACGTATCTCAGTGAAAATCAAAACCAATGGCCGTTTAACTGATGCGAAGCACATTCTCAAGTTTGAAGTGGATTGATCAAACTGTTGTCGAGATATCGCGTTCACAAGATGTGGGATGGACAGAATCCAATATGGTCAATGGCAGCCATCTTGGATTACGTACCTCAGTGAAAATAAATACCAATGGCCGTCTAACTGATGTGAAGAACCTTCCCAAGTTTGAAGTCGATTAGTTGAATTGTTCTCGAGATATCGTGTTCACAAGATCTGGGACGGATGGAATCCAATATGGTCAATGGCAGTCTGACTGATGTGAAGAACATTCCCAAGCTTGAAGTTGATTGGTGGAAATGTTCTTGAGATATCGCGTTCACAAGATGTGGGACGAGCAGAATCCAATATGGTCGATGGCGGAAAATCAATACCAATGGCCGTCTAACTGATGTGAAGCACCTTCTCAAGTTTGAAGTCGATTGGTCGAATTGTTCTCAAGATATCGCGTTCACAAGATGTGGGACGGACGGACGGACGGACGGACGGAAGGACGGACGGAGGGACGGACGGAAGGACGGACGGAGGGACGGACGGAAGGACGGACGGAGGGACGGACGGAAGGACGGACGGAAGGACGGACGGCTAGCATTTCCAAGTCCTCCCACCACTTCGTGGCGGAGGACAATAAGGTGTGATAAAGGTGTAGCTATGTGATTAGAGATGGGTTTAAGGAGTGACAAACGGATGCCGTCTCTGCCAGCTGAGCCACTTTTTAAGCCAGCAATCACTTGTATTATTTCGTCAGGAGTAGTAGGGGATAGAACAAAGCTGTGGGAGATTTTAGGCCCGAGGAATGATTTAAAATCAGAGTTGGAACATGGGATTTTGTCTGCTAGTTCAGAGGCAATAGTACAAAAATAGTCGTTAAAGTGGTTGGCTATCACTGATGAGTTAGATGTTTCTTGTCCGTCGATGACAAAATTATTTGGGAGGGAACTGCGTTTTTTCCGTGTCATGAGTTCGTTAATAGTGTTCCATGTTTTCTTGATATTATTATTGTGCTCATTAAATTTTTCTTCATAGTATTTTTTCTTAGCAATCCTTAGGGTATGATTGAGCTTGTTTCTATATAATTTGTAATGTGTAAAGGTTTCGGCACTTTTATTTGTAAGATGTTTTCTGTATAACTTATTTTTTCATGAATAGAGCTGATAATACCGGGAGTTATCCATGGCTTGTATATTTTTCGTGTATTTATAGTTTTGGTTAGGGTCGGAAAGCATTCGTCATAGATAGGAGTTAGTTTGTCGAGGAAGATCGTCAAGGCCTCATCTATATTTGTGCATTCGTCTGTAATTGGTGTCCAGTTTGCATTATCAAGTTTGTCTTTGAAAAGAGATTGTTGGGTTGCGTTAGTCAAGCGGTATCTTATAGTTTGTGCAGCAGAAGAGAAAGTGGGAGAACATCCATTGATGTAGAAAACCGGGAAATGGTCCGAAATGTCAGAGAGGAGAATGCCAGAGCAAAGATCGTTTTCGTGAAAATTGGTGAAAATGTGATCTATCAGAGTAGCTGAATGAGATTTGACGCGTGTTGGCTTGGTGATTTTGGGAAAGAAATAGAACGATTTCATAATTTCATAAAATTGCTTGGAAGGGCCATGTAAATGAGTTTTTAATAGGTCTATATTATAATCCCCCATGAGAATACATTTCTTTTTTCAGGTTTTAAGGTATTGAGAATACTTAAGAGACTATCGTTGAAGTTTTCCACATTTTTACCAGGGGGTCTGTAAATTATACCTAAAATGTAAGTGTTATTGATATCAGTGACCTCGACGAAGAGTGACTCATATTCTCCGTAATCATCAATATGAGTTAGATCATCCCTAATCGTGCATTTCAAAATGTCGTCCCTAATATAAAGTATAACTCCACCCCCCATTCGATTATTTCTAGATAGGGGAAATGGTTTATAGCCGGGAATGGCATATAGCTCTTCGGTAGCCGGGTCAAGCCAACTCTCAGATATTCCAATTGCTGAAAAGCGAAAATTTAAGGTTTGTAGAAGTTCGATAATTTCAGTAAAGTGTTTCTTTAGGCTTCGTGCATTAATATGGAAGACAGATAATGTGTTAGCGTCAGATAGATTATTGAATTCAATGTGTGATTTGAAGCTGTCTTCGAAATAATAATTGGACTGCTGGGAGCTAATTTGGTTCCAGTAGGAAATTTCTTCTTCCGTGTCATCAGTGATATAGTTGCTATTTTCCTGGAAATTCAGGCTTAAAGGATTAAAACACATATTTTCAAAATCAGCCAAATAGGTGTCATTATCATTATTAGAGTTCAAATCTGCCTCTGCGTCAATATTATGTTCAGTGAAGAAGGGCAGCTCTTCAAGAAAAGACATAATTAAGAGTTGAGGGTGAATTTAAACTATGTACAGCATGATATAAGCGATTAAAGAAAATCTCAGTGCATTCAACTATAACTAGATATTGGAGGTTCAAGGCGCGGCATGTCGTTACGTAATGAAATGTAAATAAATATATGACAATCAGGAAGCGTGTATAGTTGATAAGTGTATATAACAATACTACAGGAATAGTTCTTAAGAAAGAGAGCCAGAAAACGAAAGAACGGCTGGAAGTGGCTATATACATATATGTACAATGAACAAAACATTGAAAAGAAAAAATACAAAGAAAACAACATATGCACAACAGAGTCATGCAGCGAATAGACTCATTGGCGCAATGCGCTGCTCGAGCGCGACGGGTATTCTGTAAAAATCACAGATGTGTTGTTCATGGTAGGCAAGATTAAAAAGAAAAGAAATCATGCAAGAATCACAAGTCAGTTTTCCTACGTAAGCACAAATATAATGGGAAAGAAACACAGATGCTAGGTAAATTCATTCTTACGTAACTCACATGAGCGGAAAAATGTTTGTAATGGAGATTGGGCAATTGGGCTGAGGTATATACAGGCGTGAAACTCGGAACAAGAGAATAAAAGCAAGAAACATATTTGAAGCGGATTCAACCGAAGGTGTGAGGAAGCACGTGTATTGTAGTTGATTGGAATGGGATTGAATGTGGTGGTGTAGAAGTGGGTTTGGGGATAGGGACATATACACCATTGTTATCAAATCTAAGTAACTACTCACTTACACCCAATGCAATGTGAGAGGATCTGTATACATCTACACCAAATTCCGAAGAAAGTCAATATATGTAAAAGTAATGGAACTGTTCAAATAAATAGACTGGTATACAGTAAGTGGTTCACAGTAGAGATTCATCAATATATTTGAGAGTAATAGAACTGGTCAAGTATATAGACAGAGCCACATTAAACGGGTTGCAGTACACTAACAGCTACTGACCTATCTGAGAGGGTAACTGATAAATAAATTAATAGAGTATAATTTTGTGTCGGTAATATAATCAGTGTTTTGGGCAGTCCTATAGAAAGTGACTGTTAAATATATAATTTGGGAACAGGGCTGTAGTATTATATCCACAATATTGGGGCTGAGCATGTGATAGCAGATTTTAAAGGTGGAAAGCGTTTATGCAGCAGCAGAGCTGAAATTCATAATACGATGTGCTAAATATAATAAATAATAATTATCCAAAACAGTTCAGTTTTCAGTTTCCAAAGTGCTGCATTACAAGTGGCTGAAGATCGTGTTACGTCAACAGGACAAGCTTGGTATTTTAGAGTACTGAAACTAAGGGTTATGACACAGATGTACGTAATTTTGAGGTTCGTTTTAGAGAGTTCATTGCCAATTAACATATAAATTACTGCGCGTATCAAAGATTCAGATGTTAGGGAGAGTGTCACAACATGTACACAGATTATCAATTTGACAGGGGTGGGACGATGGTAGATTCGGGAATTTCCTTACCCTCTACAAAGTGTTTCCCCCTGGCGAATCTAACTTTCTTTCCCTCTTGGTAGCACTTATTCATGTAAGCTCGGAACAAGTTTGTCTTTTTTCTGTCCTCAGGAACAAGATCGTCCGTCACAAACACGTTAGCTTTGCCCTTCAGGATTTTTTTGGCAGCCATCAGTACCTCGCGTCTTTCGGGACGACGGAGAAATCGCATTATAATGTGCTTGGTGACACCCTCACGCCTAGGTCCACTCGTTCTATGCGCGTTTTCAACTTTGATGTCTCGGAGATTTAGGTCTTTGTCTATGATTTTTTCAATGATTTCCGTAGGGTTTTCTCCTGGATTTTCGGGTATTCTACCAAATCGAAGATTGAAACCACGGCTGTGGCGCTCGTTGTCGATAATTCGTTCCTTTAGTTGACGATTTTCCTCTTGAAGATTTGAAAGGAGCTTTTTTAGTTCCGAAATTGCCTTGGCAGCTATGGCCTGATCATTTTTCAGTCTTGAGATTTCGTCATCAGAAAACTGTGCATGTTTTTCTAGTTCAACCTGTTTTCTTTCTACACTCACTATCCTCTCTAGGAAATTCTGCTGTTGTTTTTCAACTCGGTTAAGGGAGAATTGTATATCACTCACCGACTGTTTCATAAATGTCATGAAAGTTTCCATTTCGTCCTCTGTTGTCTGCAGCTCGGTGAGATTCGTCAGCCTGGTCAGATTTTGAGTTCGCCTTTTTCGTTTTCTTGCCAGAATTATCCTTCGGCATATTCGGTAGATCGACGTATCTGGCAGTCCGGCCTCGTGTTCATGAGAGTGTATAAACTGCCTCATCTAAGGTATTAGGATGACATTGCCACACCTTAAAACGTAGGTCTTCCCCGATGGACTCGAAGAACTGGTCACGGGCTAAAGTATCTTGTAGCTCATCGCCGGAATCTTGATAGGCCATCTGACTGAGAAACACAAGTGCCTGTCCCAAATCGGGTGGACCATCACCTCGGGACGTCGTCGGGACTGTGATTTATGTAATTCAGTTTGATTTTGCGAGAAAAATCGTCTCTCCAGAGGATCTCGCAGTCTCGTGAAATCAGCTTCGCGTGGCTTCGTCTTAAGGCTGAAAAGTACCTGCTGGGCTGGTCCACTCAACGCTACGGCTAAGTGTTGTTCCCTCTTCTCGGCCTAGTGGACGAGGTAATCTCTCCACGGTGTACATCCATCATACGTCGCTGCTTTTACAATCTTTTTATGAGGAGGGAGCGAACAACTTGGGATTAGCCGTGACAATGGCCGATCCGGTAGTATCGACCGCTGAAAGTCGAACTTCTGCACTCGTTATGACTGTGGCCGTGGACGTGAATCCGATCGTGGTCGGACCTTCTGTCCACTCCCGCACAACTAGTCTACGAACTCGGCCTGGGTGGTATTCCGGAGCGGCCGATCGTCGCCTGCATGGTCTGCACAGCATACGAATGCTTGACGGTGTCTTAGCGGGTGTCGACAGCAATGTAAGTGGATCTGCAGATCCCAGAGCCCCGTGTCCCTCGCTCATCATGGATACTGTGCTTCTGTGCTTGATAGATCTTCGTAGAGCTGCGGTTGGTCGTCTCGGCGTTGGCATAATACTCTCGGATAATGGTGTCGTCGGTTCGTCTCGGTCAGCAATCATTCGCATGCTTGTGGATCAAGCCAATCTCAGTTTTTTGTGTATTCTGCGAAGACGCGATGTGCGTACGCAGCTCTGAACGACAGAATGCCTGGACATAGTTTTATCCTAATGCAGAACTGATCATGAAAGAACACAATATCTACAGTTACATTTTAGATCAACGATAAATATATACGCGACGCCTATAAGGGCGACCTGGCTGTTGGCCCCTCTCACCAGACCAGAGGCCGATTTCATTAAACCTCACTTGACTTGACTTTTTCAATGGAGATTTTCGCACTTGTCCATGTGCACTTCAAAAAAATCTCAAGTTGTGTTTCAAGAAATGACTTTGGCCGCACTTGGTCAAGTGATGATTGAAGTGACCTTTTTGGAACTCTTTTGTACGGTTTGGTAACAAATAGTACCCCCCCCGCAGAATTAAGTGTATGCTCAAAATATGCACAGGGGCCGATCAGTAGAAATTCAGGTGTCAAATAAATATGAGTGTGCCATTTTTGGATCTATGAGATGAAGAACAATGCCCATACGAGCATTATGATGCTTGAGCACACGAAAAAACCTTATTTTTCGACATCTCTTTTCATATTGGTCATTTCAAGTATGTTATCCAAAGTGCGTTTTTCAAGGGAGGTCCGACCACACTTGAAAGCCTCCCTTGAGTTTTTGCTTTTCATGAAAGTTCACTTGAGTTCAAGTTCCCTTGAATTTTCAAGTGCGAAAATTGCCTCAAGCGAGGTTTCATGAATTCGGCCCCTGGTTACTGGCTCGTACCAAGTTATGTCGTTGGAGCGGGTCTACGGATGTAGGACTCAACCTCTCCTCTTGCCGTCGGAGTGAGTCCACGGATGTAGGACTCAATCTTCCCCTTATCGTTGAAGCGAATATACGGATGTAGGTCTCAACCTCACCGCTTGTTGTTGGAGGGAGTATACGGCTGTAGTGGCTCACCAGGGTCCTCTATCCCTCAAGTAAGTATGGGCTGCGAACCGTACCGGTCTCACGACCTGGCTTTGGCCTTCCGGTTTGACAAAATCCTTTCTCCGGTCCCACGTTTCCGTATATGGGGGAACCATGGCCTGGCTGCAGCCTGATGGCGTCACAGCGAACTTTCTCCGGCCCCACTTCTTCGTATACGGCGGATTTACGGCCCCTCGGTTTCGTGTACGGCTTGGCTGCGGCCTATGTACATGGGGTTCAATCCTGGTTGCGGCATATATACAATTCGGCCTTACACGTGAAAGGATCCACGTAATACGTAACACCTTCAGCTGTAATATTTCTATGGGACTAAGTTCATTCCGGGACTTTGATTTAGTATCTAGTGTCAGTCCTACACCTCTCCTCGGGCACAATTTCACTCCTGGAACAGTCCAGGTATTTCCACAGTACCGTGCTACCATTTTCACACTTCAAACTAGTACTCAAGCTAATAATACTATTAAGTCCTACTGCGGCTAGTAATAGAACTTAGTAAAACCTGCTGTTAGATCAGGAAGATAGATAACTGCCCAGTGTGGATCAGGTTTGCACCCAGCCTCGTAAGTCCGCGTTGCCCAACTCGACTATAAAAGATATTCGGTTAGTGTGCAGTTCGATTCCAAATCTAATCAAGTTTGCATCCAGCCTCGTATAGTCTATGTCGCCCCAAAATCGACTACAGAACTACTAAGTAAGAGTTGCTGTTAGGTCAGAACAGGGACTGAGAACAGCCAAAGTCCGGCCAAGTTTACGTACAGCTTCGTAAATCTGCGCCGTACTAAACTACTGTAGACTTATTTGGTTAAAGCTGCTGTTAGGCTAAAACAGCGGCTCCCAACAGTCCAAGATAAAAGCCATGTTTGTATTCAGCCTCGTATATATTCAGTGGATAATTCTGTTTACTTCCCGGTCTCGGTCGCGACTCCCTGGTAATTGAAATAAAAATGTTGTATCCTGCACAAGGCAGACGATGATTTTACCTCAGAATTTGATCTCCAAACAGTATCACGTAACTCTGTCATTCGAGGATTGACTGGACGATACGTTTTGCAAAATACACTCGATCATTCTAACTCTACTTCCCCGAGAATATATGACTCGTAGGCTGAAACCATAATACGAACCAGACTTAATCTGTAAATTTCAGTCGTAAACTTAAAGAATCGGCTTGATGTGAATGTTGTAACGTGCCAATGAACATCATTTTAATGACCGCCAAGACAAAATGAATATTTGAAAATTTATTGAAAGGTGGTTGAATAGTATGTTGGAAGCAAATGTAAAATTTTCGGAAGAAAACGTTATTAGACTGTTCAGTGTAAGAACTACTATATCATACATAGCCATGAAAATGGTGTTGATCAACAAACAATAGTGTTGAATTTAGACCCACACCATATATATCTCCATCGCCGTTTATAGCTGTTTGTCACCATCAGTAATTCGCGTTGAGCCAGTATTAGTATCAGTTAACACCAAAATATGTCTTCAACACCCTTTATTGGTCTTGCCCAACGCAACTATTTGGTGGTGAACTTGCCTTATTGCACACCATTTTTAGTTTTCACATTGGTCAACACGATTTCTCAACGCCACTGTATGGTGTTGACCCGCCCTCAACACCTCAAAGGGTGTTGGGCCAACACCATTTTCTGGATGTGTCTATCCCTTGATGTATCCAAGTATTCGAAATCCCAAGATGGTTTCATTTTTCATGGTAAAGGCTGCATTGCTGAATATGTCCCTAAAATGAGGCTTGCAAACTTTATTTTCTCTCCGTTGGATCCAAAGAAGGAAAGTGGAGCATTCCAGGTCTATATGCAGGCGCTTTCAAAAACCGATCCATTCAAAGCCCGTTCCTTCTCATTCACCAAACGCTATATAGACGATCTTCTCGCTGTGGATAATCGCTATATAAATGACGCAGTGAAGGATATATATCCACCTTCACTGGATTTGAAGGAAACTACAGATAGCCCTACAGGCACATCTTATTTAGATCTCTATCTCTATAAAAATGAAGCGGGCATTCTCTCTCGTCGACTTTATGACAAAAGAGATGATTACAATTTCGACATCGTAAACTATCCCTTTCTGGATAGTAATATTCCAGTGGGACCTGCATATGGCGTATACATATCTCGCTTAGTAGCATTTGCTAGATCCTGTGTTAAATGTGATGATTTTAATCAACGTCACAAAACATTGTTGCAGAAACTTATAAAACAGGGCTATTCCACCAAGCGACTCCACTCAAAGTTTCTCAAATTTGGCGATACATATCGCATGCTGATAGCAAAATACGAACGTAGCGTACAAGATCTATGGCGCTACGTTTCGTAACTTGTGTCTAATTCCGCTTAACCCGGGGCTAGGGGCCGTATGAACCCATGTGCTTCAAGATCCTCATGGTACTCATATGAACAGTCACAATCAAAGCGTGACTGAGATACATCATTCTTTAGATGACGACTTTACAACGAATATTATGATTAAGAATACTGATCAGCGATACGGATTTGATATTTTTGGAACATCATGATGTCTTGCCGGCATCATTGAAAACTGTTGACCGCTTCTCTCTTGCGGGAAACAAGCCTATGTTTATGTATACTATGATTGTCTTTTTGAAGTTGGTGCTAATACTGTTATGTGGAAAATGGAATAGGTCTTTGGATTATGGACGCGGATATTCTCTAATGGACGACGGCTGGATTATGAATGACGGACTAGACGCTTGTAATTCACGATTTTCTTTATCCCAAAAATAATCCTGACGCATCGGTAAATTCAACCATATCAAAATAACTTACCAGCTGAGTACAAGACGCTAGATGCTGTCATTTTCCAAGTCCTTTTCATAGGTAGGGGTGTCTCATGGCAAAACCAATATAGAAGATGCATATGGATGACTAGCAAGCTCTGGGCTTCATGTGACAAAACAAAGATATTATTCTGTGACAAATATCTTCCGATGGAACTATCGTCTTCATGTGGATATTCGAGTCCCCCAGTCAGGCACTACAATGGGTTATGTTACACAAGTTCCATGTTTCAGGCATGTGCAATATCCTTGACGACGTCATTTTCATCGGACCTCCTGGGTCGTCTGTATGCGATGAGGCCCTAGATCGTTCCATCGCCAACTATCAAACAGTCGAAATACCAATCAATCGATCCCAAAAATACCGTCCCTCAGCCATCTTGGCATATGGTGGAATGGAATTAGATTCCATCGAATGAAAGCGCCATGCCACAAGCCTTTGAAGCTGGAACACCAGCTGACTTTGTTCGCTAACAAACAAAAAGTTACGCCAATCCCTCATTGCAAACTAAACTTTGCCTGTAGAGTTATCTTTCCTGGACGAGATTTTTTAAAGCGCTTGATACACTTGACGCGCGGTTTCAGAAACCTCGGTGCCATGCTAGATTGACTGAGGAAACCAGAGCTGATTTGCAGGCGTGGTTAATCTTCAAAACTTCATGGATCGTCTCTGTTTCTGCCAAACGATTGGGTATCTTTATAAATGGCACTTCGATGCCGCTGGGAGCTTTGAATTTGCTGCTATTCTGGGATCCTACTTTTTTGTGCACAGGAAAGGCAAAGACATATATCATTAGACATCACCGACAAGGAATTATTTCCGATCGCCTTAACGTTAGATTTATGGAGTCTGAAAACCACAATATCTTATTCATTTACGCCAATGAGGCTGTTTTTGCCGTCATTAACAAACAAACATCCACAAAACTGCATATTATAAAGGCATATTATGAAGTTGGTTAGATGCCTTAGATGTTGTTGCGGCCCTTACCTACAATATACGGTTTTATGCAAAACACATTCCGGGTCGGACAAATGTTTCAGCTGACCAGCTCTCACGTCTTCAATTTCAAAAGGCAGTGATAACAACACCCTGGCCAAGCAAGACTGCCGCGGTGCTACCCGTGTTCCTATTAACGATATGCGTCTTTAACAAATTCATCAAATCTGATTTGTCGTAAAGCCTGGCAAGTGATCAAATATTTTCAGGATGCTCACTCTGGTCTCCACATTCTGTTTCCGAGTCTTTGGCTATTTGCATCTGGAAAGATAGGCCCTCACAATGTCACCCATTGTTCCTTCGGCAATCAGTTATGTGCATAAGCTAGACGGCATTGCTCATCCGACTAAATCATTCTTCACAATGAAACTCCCCACAGGTATGGACAAACTCAGCAGTCAGTCAGATTCCAGGTTCAAAAGTCATCGTCTATAAATTAGACGATACGTTAGCCCATATTGTTCTCCATCAGTAAAAACTATTTATGACTTATTCCTTGGTTTTGTTAACAGCCTATGCATTTTTACGCGTAGGGAGATAACCACCACCCCAGCAAGTCCCTGCACTCCAGCCCTAAAGTCGAATTTGCCATTCTGCGGACCAGACGCTTGTAATACAGAGGTTTGGACACCAAGGCCACAAATTCTGGATTGTAGTTGCTACTCACCTTGGTTGACCGGGTGCTGTACTGGCTGAGTTGATCGGTGTCCAGGATAATAGGAACTGTGGACACTCTCGTGTTCTAGCACATGTAGGCACCGTCGTGATATGAATGAAAAAATGTTGAAAACGACGTTAAATTCTACTCACGCACTCACTTGCATTTCCGGGTTGGGGGGGGGGGGCAGAGCTGTACATTCGGAAAATGGCTAGGTGGAAATATAGAAAAATGAGATCAAAAGCATAGTCTGCAATTTTGAAATTTCCTGAAAACTGTTCAACAAAGTTCACATTTAATGATGCACCTTGATCAAAGACAACTAGAACTAGTAAACGGCGTCTCAGGTGTGTAAACTTCTGCCTAGTTCTATTTTCATAGCATTTTACTGAAACGAATTGACAAAATCGATTATCTTACAACTTTCTACATTACAAGTTGAATACTTCAAAAAGCATTGACTAGATCAACGTTAATGGCACGTATGACAAATTTCACAAGCACAGCATAAATACTTTTCTAGAAATACGAGATGAAAACTTGAATTTTGGCAAAAAATTAAATCGGGCAAAAACCGTTCGGCTATGAAGGAATAATCCTAATATTTCTCTTGCATTGTATTTCAAAATACATTTCGCAATCTGCCATATAGAACTTTATCATCAACCTACTTATTCCAGATATATTTTGTACAATAAGTATTCATTATATGGTTTAAATCTGATTTAGCCTTTGAAAAATTGTTAAAAATGTTCACATCGTGTTGTTCGTCGCTGTGGGTGTCTGAGCAAACTGTCACTGTTTTGAGTACTTGTCACAGCTCTATGTCAGACAACTAGTCAGTTCATTCCCTGCATTCAATTAGAACACAATACACTCGTGCAGTCATTAACGCATCACAATATAGGCCTACATGTACAATATAGTGAAAGGTTAATCTGTTACCCATGGGGTACCGGATCACCGTAACGTACTCTGTTAGATAAGATACTTTATTTATTGTCGGTTTTCACAAACAGTGAAACATTAGCGCACTAAGGAGCTATTATCACCGACATTAAAGAAAGAACAAATAAAAGGTAAAAGACAGTAAAAAAAGAAAAAAAAGAAAAAAAATCCAGTGATAAAAAGACACCGACATTAAAGAAAGGAAAAAAATAAAAGACAATAAAAGAAGAACAATCCCAAAGGTAAAACATACATATATATATACATCAAACATATCACAGACCTTTCCATTTGGCAATGGCACATTTAAAACTCTTTGCTTGCTGGATATCGGTAGGAAGCTCATTTCATAACTTAGCGCCTTGATAAGATATGGTCATTAAACCATTTTTCGTTGTGCGGCACATTTGCTGGTCTAATTTCACGGTTTTCCGAAAATTGTATGGAGTTTGTTTAACCTTAAATAATTCTTTAACCACATATTTTAGAAACTAAATGTTCAAACCTAAAATTGAACCACTTATTATTGTTTTTGATTTCGTTTTCCCCAAATACTAGACCCAATACTGAATATTCAAACAATGAAACAATGAAATAACGAAAAAATGAAGAAAAAAATCAGGGAAGCCACGTATCTCAACAGGACGGTATGGTACTTATCAAATATCCCTACTATCGGTATTATTATAAATCATCATTCATTTACTGCCCAAAATGCCCTACTTATTTAAGAGAATGCCCTAAAATTTTCTTGAAATAAATCTTACTCAAAATCAGTTAAATTTTAAGATTTCTTTTTCTTGTTTAAGTAAAATTTGGAGTGGGGTAAGTATATTTTTCTCAAACAAGAAAAAAATTAAGATTTTTTCTTTAAAAAGTCTTGTTTTAAAACAATTCTTAATTTTTTCTTGTTTAAGTAAAATATACTTACCCCACTCCACATTTTACTTAAACAAGAAAAAAATCTTAAAATTTAAGATTTTGAGTAAAATTATCTTATTTCAAGAAAATTTTAGGGCATTATCTTAGTTAAGTAGGGTATTTTTGGCAGTGTTAATTGGCCTTCCAAGTGTTAGCGACAGTCAAAATTCGGGAAAGTTCCAAAATCAGGGTAGTTCAATAACTTTCGAATAACCCCCAAAACCGGTGTGACGGCAAAGAATGTCCGGTGGCTACGAGTGTCCGGCACCTATTTTTTAACCTAGGTAGGAAATTTTTCTCCACATTGGAGATGAGTGTCCGTCCTTAATTGCAATTGAAAAGGATATGAAAAGGGACACTAATCTCCAGGACACTGTTAGCCATCCCATCGGTCCTAACCCGCGGTCAGACAGAGAAAACACAGCAAATATCAAAACATTTAATGGCGTATTTACCTACACAACCATGCAGGTTGCTGTGAGAGTATCAGAATAACAATAGTTCAAATGGATTACAACTGTCATTAGTATCAGCACTCCCGACGCTATTTTACGCCCGAAATATCCGCTGGACAACACAAACCAGAGACGGGTACGCTGATTTATACAATAACCTGTCCACGGGTTATTATTCTGCAGAAATGGGTAGAACCCAACACAGTCAATGACAAAAAATGTATTTCTTTTTTTGCGGAAAAATGTTTTCAATACATTTGTGAAGCAGAAATGAAATGGAAAGACAAAGAATTTCACGATGCGACTTTCAGAAAATAAATACTATAACAGGATCAATAAAATACAAAGTTAGATACGCCCATCTGTTGACATAGAAATCGAATTTAGCTCGGAAAGGGACAGAATGTGCTTCTTTTTCGAACAAGGTGAGCCATCACATGTCACTAATATTCATACGCCCAAATAGGTATGCCGAGAATATCGTCCATAACATGTATAAACATCAAAAAAGCATCATAATTCAGTGAAATATGGCGATATTTAGCATACAACATACTTAATTCGACAGTTTCATTGCAGAAAAACAGATCATTCGTCTAATTACATCAAATTTAGACAACAAAGATGGTAGTATAGTAAATTTCGGTGAGTAGACCTCCCAGCATTCAGATCGCATGTTCTCGAAGTATGTGTCGATGAAAATGGGCATAAACGTGCGTATAGCTAAATGACCTTAACACTCTTGACCATGTGCCAACAACAACAACAGCAACACGAAACAACAACAACATGTTGAATGACTGTTTCATTAAGATTGACTTTGATTGATAGATGCTCAATTTTGTGCAAAGGGTTAATGCATCGAGGCCGGAAAAAGCTCACCTGAGCAGGAAGAAATGTGGAACGCCATTTTTCTGAACAATTCAGTGTGTTTGACCACGTGTTGCATTCTATATTCCAACAACTATAAGTAGGTCATTCTTGTTTAGCCTCAATGAAGAGATGATTCAACTTTATTCGTGAATTAAACAGTCACTACATTTCTTCTATTTCCAAATTCGAGAAATTCACTATATTTTTGATCAATTTTGCTCCAAATTTTTTCGTGTTAGTTCAAAGGAATAGTAATATTTTCTTGTGTTTAATGGTGTTTCTTACCGTTCTGAAATGAAATTGCGCGCGCTTGGTAATTTAGTGCCTTTTGAAAATCCTTGCCTTCCCCGACTCCACTTCAGGAATCTTGTACAGCTCTGCTAAGACAGTTCACAAGAGGAAAGCATAAGTAATTGGACATTGCTAGTGTATTTACATTAACTAAGTGGAAGTTGACCGCTCCTTGCCTCTTCATAAGGATACTCTCACACAGAGCCCCTCTTATGGTTACTTTTAAGGTGACATCAAATAACATTAAGGTGAAATGCGACAACCGAAGACAGATCCTTAGTGCCATAAATTGAACAGCTTCTGGTGAACGGCGGTTTCTTCCCCCCACCTTTGCTCATATCCAAAACATTTTACTCTAAGATACAAGTAAGGTTCCGTATTTCATCTGCACACTAAATGATAATTTTCATGTTGGCATATTCCGTTGCAATTCCGGGAACTTCAGGTTTAATCTAGTTCATTGAGATTAGTAATAAACATCTTATGTGATGACTATTTCACAATCACTAGTTATCTGCTGGATTTTTTTATCAGCAAACGAGCACAGTACTCAAGGTTATATGTATTCTCAGTAAACATGAAGTACATTATCGTCATCAGATTCCCTCCAACGCTATGCAATAATCACATATACGATCTTTTTCATTCTGGACTCTTTAGGAATTTGAGTATGATTCGGTCATACAAGTTTTGGATTGTATCCCATGTGCAAATAAGTAGTATCGTGATCTATATAAATCTCTCATGTACACCCCCTAAATTTGGGAAGCTGTATTTGTCTCTGTACGTGCTGTACACATAGCTAGGCAGCTCGGTGAATGTTCTAAACGACATCCTCCATCAATCAATTATCCATGTGTTTTGTTGTCACCAGTTCCGCAGTTTCGTCTTCAAGCTCACTGGGAATGGATACCTCAGATTTAGATTCTTCCGAAGGTAAGTCCATTTGTTGAAGCTCACTTCTTGATACATGATCTACAATACCAGCACCAAAACTGTCCCCGATAACATTCACCGTCGTGACGAAGCGATCCCTGAAAGGTCATAAGAGAATATGTAACTTTTCAAAATCAGAATATAGATATTGTATCTTGCGGATTTAATTTCTGAAGTGTGTGTTTATGCCAACTGAGCTCTTGTGATATGAGATTGAACAATGCGTTGGAACATAATTTTTTTGCTGGGTGAAAGACCTGGATATGGGAATTATATTTAGATAGCTGACATGATAAGCTAAACTGTGATGTATGATATAGGATCTATGTATCCAAATGTAACGCGTGTATCATTGTCAAACCTCGTAAGATGAAGGCCATTAAACAATATAAACTCTCCAGTCTCTGGAAGGAGAACACAATTTTCAGAATGCAGAAATACGATTTCTCTCTCAGAGACTAGTAGATGATATTACTGTTAAACTGTGGCGTCATTCTGGGCCTCTTATGAGGTTAGCCTATTAAAACTTAAAATTTCAGCTATTTAGCGACGATCAAAAATTCTTGTATAAGTATGTCAACAAAACAAAGATAAAGTTGGACTGTGATCTACAATAGACAATAATCTTACATGAACCAGTCGGCGGCGATAAATAGACCGATATAATCCGTGGGGAGATCCATCGCCGTGAGCAGCATCAACAAGTAGACAGCTGTAACCCCTGGAACTGCAGCAGCACCGGCTGCCAATGATACGGAGAGAAAACTGAAAACAGAGAACCATACACTTATGTACAGCATCCGACGAGTGGCACAACTTCGAGTTACTCTGCACTTATCTACTATCATGACAATTTAGCAACGATCAGAAACGTTCTTGAAATATAAACAACCTCATAGAAAGTAGCAAATATGAGTACTCTGGAGCGTATGGGTACGCGTTAATATACCTTCTAATAATACGCTCTATTATACCTTCTAATGAAAGCGCAAGTGCAGTAGGTAAAAGTTCTTGAAAGAGTCAAATCTTTCACTGGTTGATACATTGGAGAAACACTCTATGCAAAAATCAACGACATAAGCATATAGGTGACACGTGGCTTTGTCTTGATGAGTGCCATCATATTACAGTTTTTAGGCTTTGTCGGAAGAATGTGTATACACTGTAATTGTTTATCTTCGGCATAGTGGTTGGTGCATCGAGAAAAAATTAAATTCAAATTTTGGCGATTTCATCTGATTGTTTGTGTATTCTCCCGTATGTTGGAGAATCTACAGAATGTCTTGTGCTTTAGAGCTTTGATCTGCAGTCTAATGCATTGGAACTCTGATAGTCTGCCAACGACCAGAGGTTCCTCTAAAACAAGAATCTGAGATAATGTGTAATGGCTCCAAACATCTGGATTGCGAGTCTAGCTTTCCTGACCTTCTCTGTTATTTAGAGCATGAATGTCATCAAGCGTTGCTCGTAACCAAGACATGAAGCTTCGATACAATACACCCCTCAAATGCACCATAGTGGCATTAAGATACGGAAGTTCACAATATCCATGAAAGTCTGTCGTATCCCTCACATACCATCAGCCAACTCCATTGGCAGGTCTTTCGTACAGCGATCCTCTCTACACCGCCATCGCTCAAGCAGCAAAACGAAAATCTTTTCATCGCACTCGTGAAAAACACATCTCAGCTCGCTAACACCCATCCTATGAAACCACTGATTGTCTCTCAGATCCTGTCCTTGGCATGCTCATAACAGAAACGCTGTGACGTAACCCGTGGGTTAATTAGATGAAGACAGATCTTTTAAAGCCAGACCCCTGGCTTATAGGTTTCAAAGTTAAGGAAATGAGTTGTACTCAGTGGCAAAAAGTGATGTTAGCCCTATAAAGCTAAAGCTAGTGGAGGCAACGTTTCTGAGACAAAATGACACTATCCCGATGGCTTTTCCCCCATTAAACCTTGTGTCAAGCATATCACGGCGTTTGGCGCCGATAAGTAACGTTGGACGCAGAAACGCAACATGAAGTCGGACGGACAGTGACCACAAGGAATCTGGAAACAGTCCTTAAAGACAAAACGACAACCATTATCACTTGTTCAAGAGAATTGTTTGGCCGATTTGCATTAATGTCTCCTGAAGTTTGCATATATTAATTATAGGGCAATAGTTTTGCCACACTACAAGTGCATGTAGATTGCGGATCAAAGCTAGAAGATTAGAAATCCTTTGTAGATTCACGAATTCACAGCACAATAATCTCTATGAATATATTTTCAACCTACTTCGCCGGAAAGGATTTTATCTGTCAAAGTTTGAATTTTTTCTCGGTGCACCAACCATTTTGACCAAGACTGTTCGGCAGAGATTTTACTAAATATACATGTAAGCCCCTCCACTCAAAGTTTCTCAAATTTGCCGATACGTATAGCGTGTAAGATCTACGTTACGTGCAAGATCATGGCGTTACGTTTCGCTTAGCCCGGGGCTAGGGGCCGTATGAGCCCATGTAATTCAAGATCCTCATAGTACTCATATGAACAGTCACAATCAAAGCGTGACTGAGATACATCAGCCTTTAGATGACGATTTTACAACGAATATTATGGATTAAGAATACTGATCAGCGATACGGATTTGATATTTTTGGAACATCATGATGTCTTGCCGGCATCATTGAAAACTGTTTCTCTCTTGCAGGAAACAAGCCTATGTTTATGTATATTATGATTGTCTTTTTGAATTTGGTGCTAACACTGTTATATGGAATATGCAATAGGTCTTTGGATTATGGATGCGGATATTCTTTAATGGACGACGGTTGAATTATGAATGACGGACCAGACGCTTGTAATTACTCTCAACACATTTTAATGATTTAAATATGATAGATAATGTCTGGGTATATTTCTACTTGCTACTTGAGTCGAAAGAATTGGTAGAAGAGAGAGGTGAAGGTAGAAGGGAGAAGTGAAGACCGAAGTGAGGAGACAATTATGGAACATGAAAACTTCGTCGTCATTTACTTAATCTGCTACTACTACTGCCTGTCATATACTGATGTTTCGGAGACATTGAAACTTCACACAGTAGATAATCTAAAAGTACTAATTTTATTCCAAAGTATCGAGAAAATCGTTCTAGTAGCTCTCAATAAATCGCGAAAACAAAAATTAGATGGGAGATTTGTGGGTTAATTTTTGACGTCATGACGTCAATCTTGCATGTTATAACATTGGCAGATTAACGTCATCGTGGTCCCAAAATAACATGGTAGGTATTGGTGATTTTCGTCAATTCTCAAACAGATTTTAATGAAATAAAGGGAATTTTTTTTATGTCGGTCTAATTGGTTTCCTGTTGAATGATGCTGCTATTCGATACTACGAACGTCCACCTTTCAAATGTACTGCGTCGGAAGGAAGTCCATCACTCCGAAGTACTCGCCCGCAGTCATTCACTCGCTTGTGACGTCATATAAAGTTCACATACCCTGGAAGTCATATTTCGTGTCCGTCATGGCGAGTTCAGCTATTCAAACGATATTCAAGGTTACCGCCCCTTCCTCTGTTGAACCTTTACTATTCTCTCGAGGTTGCTACCGTCCTCGCATCTACTGCCGTATACCCTGGACGTGAATTCATGGGCAGCCGTATCACAGATGCTTTCCATGTGATGGTCAGTCGAGGCGAACGAGAACTACAACGATGACAAGGCATAGTGGAGCGGTTCAATCGTACACTTGTCGATCGATAGGCTATTCGAGTATCAGTACGCCCAAGAGCTGATACTTTCTGCTGATGTAGCGTCTACGAAGAGGAAGGTTAGAGTACCATATTTGGTTGCGGTCTTGAACAACGAGGTCAAACTACTGACGGTAAAAAACTCTCCCCCTTCCGATGCTAAGGTTGTCACTCTAAAGCCCTCTGCTCCACCCATGGAGACTCCATGCTCCACCGCATAGGGCAATTGACCTCGAAGAGGAAAACATGCCTTGACGTCCAGTACGATGAAACGTAAAAGAAACCTTTTCCACATCGTCAGTGGTAGGATTTGCCCGCTGCGATCTCGTTTAGGCATTGGCCCGCGGTGCATCATCAAAGCGCTGTCATTTACCTCGGAAGACAGTCACCATCTTTCAGTGGGGCTAGGTTGGCTGGATCCGCATCTCTGAGGTAATGAAGCCACAGATCACTGATGCCACATAACATTCCCCTATCCCTCTCGGGTAATTTAGTCTGCCTATGTACTCGTTTTCTGGGAGCATTTCGTCACTCCTGGGAAAGCTATCAAAACTATAAACTAGATCTGGACATAATGCTTACTATTTTGTTTCTGTTGAAATTATTTTCCCCTCTCGCTGTTCCGCCGTTACTGTAATGGTCCACATTTGGTCTCCGTGGGTCTGAAGGCATACATGCTAAAATAAAGTTACCGTACACGAGCTACTCATCACTGGACACTGAAGTCCCATATACGAGCACAGTCGAAGCGACCTCTTGTATTAATAGTTCTCCGATTAACCTCACCTACTTCATCTTATCACCTACATGTATGTGTATAGAAAGTGTTGATCACTACACTCAGAGGCCCATACCACACCATCATCCTGTGACTTTAAACTTGTATACATGGGCATCATAACTCACACGTATATGAAAAAACCCATAACATAATAGATTCTTGGTCTCTTGCAATCCATCCAGAACAATTTGATAACCTTGACCTGAAAGCCTTTAACCATGATTTTTAGTGTGAAGTGTATATGTATAAATTGGTAGAGAAGGGAAGATGATGGGCCGATCTAGTTGATCTAGTTTTCTCTACAACAGTCACATGACTGTCAAATCGACTAACTTAGAAGGGACCAGTGACTGGATATTCCTAGGATCAATCCATTCATCTATGACACCCCAAAAAGTAATTTTGACTACATTTATTTTCTGTTGGTCAAACAGAAAGCCGTTAAAGAGTTAATGTGAGTACCTTGAGGTGGTTCAACATCAACCTTCTCATAATTAGTTATGTAAAGAATCACTGCAATTTCTATCTCGGTTATAACGTCCCATAACACCGTCACGATGAAATCATTCAGACTATGAAGACATTTTGCCGATTAGTTGATCAACCGAGTGACTAGTTAACATATTTAACCATTATCTTTTGGAATACAGAATACACAACAACCCCCCAAAACTGACCAAAATTCGTATCATTAAGTCAAAATATTCCCATCGGTAACAGAGTGAGAAATTGCTGTAGCTTTTTTACAATGACAGTAAACATCATAGTAAATGTGGATGCTAATTGGCGTAGTCGACTATAAACATTGCAACTTTCGACTATTGAAATTAACTGCGTGAAACAATGCGACATACATCATGTCAATGTAATTAACCCCTTTTGTAGCAAAGATGCCAAATCAGCACAACAATATGCTGATAATCAAATGCTATTAGTGCAGATATTCAGCACTGTATAATCGGAATGTTCCAATACTGCAAGCTGTCTCATCCTCACCCGAATTCCCGTCTTACGCGACAGCCCCGTGTTGGCTATTTGATTCTAAAGGTATAACGGAACTAATACATGGTACGCGACTGTGTGAAAAAGTTACCCAACAAGGTATCAGGATAAGCACGAGTTGCTCGGGATTGGCCAATAAGTAGAGGCCGGCCTGCTAGTTGGAAAGCAGGCGAAAGATTCGTAAATGGTATTTGAAAATGTCACAAAACTCGAGTCACAATTTTAAAGTTCAGTTGATATATTACCCACCCTTTTTTGGAAAGCATTTTGTGCAGAGTTGTTTAAAGATGGCCGCGTCCATGAGAAAATCTAATATTTGCTGGTCAACGATATGGTTCTATTCTCCGCAGGCGACAGTCAAATGGACAGGGTTTAATTATGATATGGAATTACTGCTGACACGAATTCAGCAAAGTAGCTTCTCGTTGTTGCGATATGGGTTTATAACCCGTCTGGTGAAATATTTACTTCTACCAAACCTAAAGTATTAAAGTTCATTGCCAAACTTTACAACAACCACCAACGTAGAAATGCAGATGCATCCAAGAGAGGAAGCATCTAATATATCCTACCCAATATATAGCTTGTGACAAGCGTCGAATTTACGGTCTGCATTTCGAAAGTTAACGGATTAATCTTAAATATTACTTGCAAACATACCAACTCCATACAGGGCTCTGGCTTAATGTGTATTGTTATATACATACCGTTGTACGGCATGCCACACAGATATATTAACAAATATGATCCGATATGATACATTAACTGATATGCTTGTAACATTCGAGGCGTTAGATGTCTAAGTATAATGGAATGTGTTATGCTTACCCATGCTATGTGCCCCAATATTCGCCTAAAAGTGATGATGCGATCTACTGACCCATTCAGTCCATTATTCTAAAAACATCATAATGACTTTCCCTTTGGAAAAAATCTTCCACATAATAGTACATAATAGTACATGAGCCACAAATATCCATTCATCTGCGTATTATATAGCAAAATTAATACATTTAAGTTTGGTGAAATTCTGTCAAGTAGTTCTCAAGATATCGTGCAGACAAAGCCTGAATATACATGTACATGTAGATGAAAGACGGGCGAACACCGGACACGGACGAATGCACTCATATGCATCGAAACTTAATCAGATGAGGGGCTATCCCAATGAAGCTTTCATCCAGTTTTGGTGAAATTCCGTCCAGTAGTTCTCCAGATATATTGCAGACAAGCAAAGGGGACGGACAGACAGCATAAACACTACATGTCTCCCCCCAACATAGTTAGGGGAGGCATAATTATTTCGTCACTGGCACATGGTCCGTAGCGAATCAAACTTTCGATTAGATGGGGGGCCGTACACAAACTTTATAATGATACCTTACAGGTAGCATAAAAAGCAGATAAAAGCAGGATATATATTGTAATATAACCTCTACCCCCTAATTTTCGGGTTTTTCACGAGATCCCTGATCCGCTATACCTACTCATGTTTCAAACTGCCATCCTGACCCCCACCTCCACCCCTCCCTTGCAGGATACGTCTGTGTATGGTCTAACAAAAAAATCGTTGGTTAAGGTTCGATGGTGAAGGTGGCCTTGAGATGATGGACGAGCAAGATCTCTAGCACTACGTTTCGTGACTAATTGCACATAACCCGCGGATAGGCACCGTTTGAATATCATGTGTGACTGAGATACATACTCTGTCAAACGACGTAGAACTTCATTTGGAGAAAGAATAATGGTCAGTAATTTGGATTTCATGTAACGAACATCACGATGTCTTGCGGAAATCGTTGAAAACTGTTGATAGCTGCTGTATTCTAAGAAACTATCTTGTGTTTCTATTATTTTCTACCATCTACTTCAAGGCCATCTTAGTCGCAATGAAATCGTGACAGAAACATCACTCTATATTAAGACTTTTCAACGAAAATCAAACAAATTAATACTGACCAGCGATACGGATTTGATATTTGGAACATCATGATGTTTTGCCGATAGCATTGAATAGCACGCTTTAGAGCCGACATTCAATATTCAGCTGTCGTCCATTAAGGAATTTCCGCGTCACTAATCGAAAGATCTTTTGAAGGAAAGAATATGTATATTAGGATTGTTGTTTTCTTATTTGGTGCTATTGCTGTTAGAGTTATACGAATTAGATCTTTGGAATATGGACGCTGAAATTCGTTAATGGACGACGGCTGAATATTGAATATTTCATCGTTCTGTTTGATTTCTATTAACTTTTTAAAGTTTTATTTTATTTATCAACATATATAAACTTCACAAAGAAATGTGTGAAGCAATTTAAGTTTTGATGACCGCGAAATCCGTTTGGGATGCGGCCCTTATCTAAACTTTCAAACAAAGAGTTGTAATTTGGCTAGAACACGCTGTTGGTAACTACAGCGGAACATAACTAGTTAATCCGTTTGGTTCACTAGATCGCAACTTTTAGAAAGTCTCTAAAAATATTAGTTACATGTATCGCTGATAATCAATATTTACTCATTTGTTAGTTTTACAAACAAAATATTAATCATACCAAATTGTCAGATAAGACCCGGTGCTTAACGGAATACTATTCATCTGCGCCACAAACACGGCGATAATGGTGTAATGCACAGAATCACCATCCATGTTAACAGTTGCTCCTATAGAGGCGATCAACTTCGTAACTCGTCGATCAATTCCATTTTTTTCTTGCAAACATTTAATGGTCAGAGGAAGAGTTGCCGCACTGAAAGAACAGAGGAGGAAAATATATTAATTATCTTGAGGGGATCGAATATGTAGAAGGCATATACAATACCGTCAACGTAATGTGTTCTGTATTACAAGAGTTACTTCCTCGCTATTCCAGTTTTCTTACCTACATCTCGTAGAGGGAACCGTTGGCTCGTGCTGTCTCCTACACACGATATGAGGAATAGATTATGGGAGAGATAATCGACAGGCTGGAAATGCATACTATTCCACTGGCTCATATTTCAGAGATTTCGCTGTGTAGGGAGATGAAATTTCATATATATATATTCATTAAGCTTCATTCGTAAATGTGTAGAAAATTTATTGGATACTAATCTTCATTTTAGAATTTCTTCTCTATTTTGGCCAGATTCACGAATCTATTCGCTAATCCATTGGTGGAAATAAAAACAGGGGGACATATGGTAGTCATAGGTTTGATCGAAATTAGTGGATGTATCGCTGCTGTAAATGGACAAAAATTCAATAACTTTGCCGCAAGCGACAATACCGGGTTCCAAACCATGGGAAGTGCTAACTTCAGTGAACTTCTGGTTGCTATGCATACCAACTTTGAATATCACATCGGGGAATTTTGTCCGATGCTTCCCTAGAATTCGAGATGTCATATCAGATACCAAATGAAAACGTAACTTTGCTGTTGGAAAATGCAATAGTATTCTGGTTGATACAGCCGCCATCTTGGCTGTTATATTAGGAATAGTGAGCAATGTTCATTAATGCTCTGATCAAGAGCACCATACCAGAGAATCTATACATAGCAGATTTTGTGTTTATGTGTTAATCCGGCAAACATAACACGTCGAATATATCTGAATTGCATTTGGTCCTTGAGGACCATATTGCTATACAAAGCAAATTTCCAAATCCAGCTGGAATGATTCGGGGACATCGACCATGTATGATGTAATTCTGACGGGTTCAGAAGATAAACTTTTTTTTGTAAAATGACGTGCGGACATTTCACCCGGTGAAGTCTAACATTTCAGCCGTAAATCGTTATATACAACAGCGAAGAAACGCAAATTTATCCCAATTCGACCGAGTCCGCTAAATGTGTTTAAGGAGGTCGGCGCATAATTATCGATTAGTTCATCAGAAACCCAGTCTCGGCTGTTCTCACATGCTGATTCCTCATCAGCAATCCCATTGCTACAATACTACAATCCCTCATCAGGACCTTATTGACCGTCTAAGTTCATTAATAATATCTGTGTTCAAGAAAACTGATCGTAGATATATTAATGTCGGAAGCCATAAAGCATTCTTTAGCTCTACTACATACAAGAGATATCATTCATGGGATGTTTCTTTGTTTATAGAGTTGCTTGAATTTCTCATTAAAAATATCTATGTGAAATTTGGCAACACAATATATCAGCAGCATATAGGTATTCCAATGGGTACTAATTGTGCACCCCTGTTGGCTGACCTGTATCTGTTCTCTTATGAATATGACTATATGCAGGCGCTTTCAAAAACCGATCCATTCAAAGCCCGTTCCTTCTCATTCACCAAACGCTATATAGACGATCTTCTCGCTGTGGATAATCGCTATATAAATGACGCAGTGAAGGATATATATATCCACCTTCACTGGATTTGAAGGAAACTACAGATAGCCCTACAGGCACATCTTATTTAGATCTCTATCTCTATAAAAATGAAGCGGGCATTCTCTCTCGTCGACTTTATGACAAAAGAGATGATTACAATTTCGACATCGTAAACTATCCCTTTCTGGATAGTAATATTCCAGTGGGACCTGCATATGGCGTATACATATCTCGCTTAGTAGCATTTGCTAGATCCTGTGTTAAAAGTGATGATTTTAATCAACGTCACAAAACATTGTTGCAGAAACTTATAAAACAGGGCTATTCCACCAAGCGCCTCCACTCAAAGTTTCTCAAATTTGGCGATACATATCGCATGCTGATAGCAAAATACGAACGTAGCGTGCAAGATCTATGGCGCTACGTTTCGTAACTTGTGTCTAATTCCGCTTAACCCGGGGCTAGGGGCCGTATGAACCCATGTACTTCAAGATCCTCATGGTACTCATATGAACAGTCACAATCAAAGCGTGACTGAGATATATCTTTTTTTTAGATGACGACTCTATAACGAATATTATGGATTAAGAATACTGATCAGCGATACGGATTTGATATTTTTGGAACATCATGATGTCTTGCCGGCATCATTGAAAACTGTTGACCGCTTCTCTCTTGCAGGAAACAAGCCTATGTTTGTGTATACTATGATTGTCTTTTTGAATTTGGTGCTAATACTGTTATGTGGAAAATGGAATAGGTCTTTGGATTATGGACGCGGATATTCTCTAACGGACGACGGCTGGATTATGAATGACGGACTAGACGCTTGTAATTAGAGATTACCCGATTTTGTCCAGCACGAGAAATACACTTATCACTGAAATATTTGATTTGCATTTTTAAAACCCGCGTATGAATACACTTCTAATAATAATTCATTGACAAATGGTAATATCATGTATTTTATAAATGATGTTCAAATGAACAGTCAGAATCAAAACGTGACTGAGATAATACTCTGGAAAACGACTTGAAAATTCATTTCCATCAAGAATAAATGTCAATACTGAGGATTTTATGCACCAAACATCATCATCATCTTGCTGATATCACTGAAAACTTTTGACTGCTTCTGTCTTGGAGGAAACCAAGACAGAATTGTGCTCCCTTGCACCGTTAGTTCTGAATGATAGACCTTTTTCAATATTTTTCAAAATAAAAAAGGCTTGAGGGATAATCAATTCCTTATTCAGGCTTTCCCCCCGGGTGTATGGAAAGTTGCTACCCTCTCTTGAAGCTCGGCGTCAGCCGAAGGCTGTATGAGTTTCAGGGAGGGTCGTAACTTTCCATACACATAGGGGAAAACGTGAATAACTAACAATACGCCTTGGACGGTGAAATCACTCACGTGATTATCGGCACCTTACCTCTAAGTCAACGTATCGTTACAGATTCCCGCCATTATCAACGAGCATCATGTCTCCGACAAAGTCACCATGGCTACTATGGCTTTACCATGATAAACCATGCTAAGCTATAGTAAACCTTTGTTTTACCATGGTAAAATCTGGGCTCAGAATCGTGGTAGTTTTGTATGAATGAAACTCACCTGGAAGCCGAACCGAAAGCAAAAACCACAGCTGGAATTATTCCCTGTAGGAATTTGAACGGATTTTCCCGGACGAATATGAAGTAAATCAGAGGTAGAACGACCAGTGCGTGCATGAATAGGCCACCTATGATTGTGGCAAAAAGTATTGCCAGGCTTTCAAACGTTTCCGTTATATCGTCAATTTGAGCCAACTTTGCTGCTATGAGAAACGTGATTCCAACAGGGGAGCTCCTGTAAAATGAATAAAAGTGCATTTATTCCGTAAAATCAAACAAAAAATAAGTGTTACATACATGGTCATACGTGGAGAGGGGGGGACCAGTTTCAGGGAATACAGAGAATATTTCAATTTAACCAAAATTTACTCAAAATACCATGAAAAAAGCAAATATGTGAGTGAGTGAGTGAGTGGGTGGGTGAGTGAGTAGGACTTATTGTTTTCAACAATTTCTCGCAAATATGTATTTGAAGCTGAACTCAAAATGTAAGTTTAACCATCTCCCTTCAGTCACAATGAATATTTATAGATTAATCAATCAAAATTATATTTGTCTTCTCGTTTATGGCGAATATAAAATGATTATATCACGTGGAATGGGTCATTTATATAGGGCCCTCAAGGACGCCACCCAAACAATTAATAGGTTCAGATTACGTCAGGTATAACTTTAGAATACACAACATTGATCTCTTGGTTCTGGTCCTGTTTGTTCTCTAGGCTTCCTCAAGTATTTAACAAAGAATCAACGGATTTCTCTCAAAAGATGTTCGTTTTAATAGAGATCCAGAGAAGTGATTTTTGACACCATATATAAAAGAACTTTTCCGATTGCCATGAAGTACAATACTTTCTTTCATACGCAAAATCATTTTGTCGTATTATTCTCGAGTAACAGGCAGACAAATAGTTCGTTCGTGAAAAATAACTGGTTAAAACATCTTATATGTCTCTCTGTACTCATATGATATCAACCATAGCATAACCGGATATGGTCCATATCTAGGATTAACTGATATAAAATTAATTCTGGCTATAATCGATTTTGATACGTTTACAGAAAGAAATATTAGTTTTCAATTCAAAACCCCTATGTGAGACGTACGTTCCAGAGCAAGATAATATACCGGATTTCATATCTGAATAATCTTGGGTAGCCAAACGAGACATATACGCTCTTGGTTCCACTTTGAGTGGTCTAAGGCGCTTCGCTGGTGACCGCTAGCTTCACACCGCTGAACCGGCACGGGTTCGTGCCCAGCAGGTGCACGTGTGGAAGTTTGTCATTTACTTGCTGACGAGCGGTGGTTCTCCCCGGGTATTCCGGCTTTCTCCACCAACCAGACTGACCTGTCACTGTATGAGTGAAACAACCTTGAGTGCGACATTAAGCCAAATCCCTCCTCTGTCACATCCTAAGTCATATTGAGGGTAATGTAGTACACCACCCTTTCACACACAGGTCAGTTCGAGATTTGATAAATTTAGCGGATTGTGTATATAATAGTTGACACAAGTGAGGCATGAGTGAAATATGGTACGATAAACTTATTTTTTTACTTTTTTTACTCACCATATGAGGATTGAAATTAGTTTGAAGCTAACAGCATGTAGAGCCGAGAAGAACTGAAGGAGTGGCCTCGCTTCTTTCCCCATGGCGGATATCGCAAAGCCAAACGTGATAGAGCTGGTTACAAGCCCGATCATATTGGTGCCAGGGACTTTATTAACTACCAGAGAAATATCTTCTGCGTAAACTTGTTGGTCTGAAAATGAAAGGAAAATGAGGTTAAAACCGAAAACTTTGTAATTATCCATTGACAACATTCAGATTTGAGATCTAGTACCATTCATGTAAGGAAACCATCCGGTCAAGAACAGCTATTGGTTGTGCTGACGTCAGCTCTGAGTCATCTGCATAATATTTCCTTACCGATGTTCATGGCCTCTGAGAGGTTGCTGAAGACGTCAGGCAAGGATGAATTAGATAGGTTAACGAAATGGAAACTATCCTCGATAACTCCAGTTCGTACTTCCTCTGTTTTCATCTACAAGTGGTGAAATGAAATCTGCGATTAGTAAAATCTGGTAGAAAATCATATTTGACATTTTGATATATAATTTAGGGTGAGATAGTGAATATAGAAAGCGATATCTGTCACGGTATGAAACGATGTAGATGTCACAACACTACAGTCCCAATATTTGCTCAACATCGATGTAGTCGTCAACTTCTGCCTTAGAATGTCGAAGGCTCGCTGTTATACATGAGGATTTTCTTCTTGTCTAGTCGATAGAGTGGAAAAGCAGCGGTTAGTGACTCTGGTTTTCGGTACAGGATCGCTAACATGCTTCAAAAAGTCGAAAATTGTTTCTTCGCCTAATATAAAAAAATATATAATAGGATGGGAAAACAATGATACAATCATAAAACTTTATACCGACAATTAAGCTTTTAAAATCGGCCAGGGATATTCGATTCACCCTACCAGGGCTGAGCGATTTGAGGTCTTTCTCAGCCTGCGGGCACTTCCACCCCCACCCGCTACTGGGGTAGAGGGCTGAAACATTCCATACTCTATATTTGGGTCAATATTTGTCACTCGACAAACACAGGAAGGTTTATTGTTTTAGTGCGAACTTTAAGCCGCACGACGTCGGGCATTGCAGAATAGTTTTTCTGGGTATTTTTGCGTTTACCAGTTTTACCCCATGTTGAGACGTTCAATTCATCAGACGTCCTCGATGCTTATCTATTAACAATAGATGAGTTATTTATTTGAGCTTATCTGTCACCATAGCTCCGAAGCTAGCGTATCTAATTCCGCTCAAGCCGGTGATAGGGGCTGTGTGGATACTGTCATCACAGCTCGGGAGCTAGCGTTTCTAATTCCATTCAAGCCGGTGCTAGGGACCGTGTGGATACTTCAAGGTCTCCACATGAACTGCTGCAATGAAAGCGCGGCTGAGATACTAAGGCTATATCCGAGAATCCACCGTATTCTAGGGTCTGAATGTAAGGTGCCGAGGGAAGCTTTCCTGTACAGTCATATGTTTGCTGTTTAGTCGCCAGACGTTATCAATTGTTCTCATCTCTTGCATATCGCTCCAATCTAGAAGAAAATGTAAAGAAATCCAAGATGGACTCCACGGTGTCTGAAGACATTTCACCAATTTTTTGGACCGATTTTTGGATTTTTTTCTATTTTTCGATATTTCCTCTCAAAAACTAAGTGATATGATGGGGAATAATTATTATTCGCAAAATAAATTACTTCCTTGAATCTTTAGGCAACAAAAATGCAAAAGATTGGAGAGATAAAACCAAAAACACGACTTTCTGGGGTAAACGACTCTAATGCTATTCGGTATAAAGTCATGAAATTTGAAAACAAGCCTGTACATATGAAGAATTAAAGAGCATCTTATTGTTTCTAAGTTTTGTTGCGTTCCAAAATTATTCATGCTTATATTTAAAGAAATGCGGTTTTTCCGTTTCATTTGAACTCTTCCACTACCATAAATTCATCAGGACGAAATAAAACCAAATATGAGGCATTAATTGTTTTGAATATTTTTTATAAGAAGTTTAGAACTGATTGGCAAGAAAATTTGAAGAGTGAAATTTTCACACCGCTCTATTCAAACGCAGGTAATTCACTTATGATTATGAGAATATCAAAATCATCACAAAATTCTAATTGCTTGAACGAACATCTTTCAACAAAAATATGACTTGTCTTGATATCATTTTTAACAATTCAAATGACAAAAAAATGGAGTATACGAAATTCTGTATGCGATACAGGCGTATGCCAATGTCGTATGGATGGAATATATTCCGATTCGGTGCTGATCCCATCCTAAGTAACCATACGGCAATGGTATAGGACTGACCTCGTCCTGATAATGCATTTTTGTGACTTGAGTTCGAGGACGTACTGTAATAATCTTTCGAAGAATCCTCCCAGGCGATGAATCGTTCCATGGAACCGCAGGTCGAGAACAATTATGTCGTTGAGGTAGACTAAGTACTTTCGTGATGCAGCCATTCAAATGTTTCAGGGGCATTACAAAGTCCAAATGACGTCCTCGATTATCGGCATCTTTCCCTGTCATTTTATTCTCGATCTCTCCTCGCTGAATTATAACTTAGACATAGCCATCGATTATCTCACCGGCATAAAGTGACCATAGTCAAAGGGAATCAGATAGGCGGCAAACCCTCCGTCTCGATGTGATGTACAATTGTTATTCGTCCCAAGTCGCTGTTATCTTAGGCAAAGATATAATAATTCCTGGCATTTTCGGGCGTATTTGACCGGCATGACTGTCTTCTCACTACGTCTCCACTTGAGTCAAGCTACCGCAACGCGCCCCGGTCTGAACTACTGCTGCATCCCACTGGGTAGCAATCGCGGGTCAACTGATTTTTAGCTAAGGTATCACCGTTCCTGATCATCTGATCCGCACAACTCCCGGCGCTTTTCAGCCACTAGGACTCGGCCTGTTGGGAAGCTTCCGTCTGGTGCCGAAAGTTTCAGTTAATTGTTGTCAGGTCTGGATTCATCTGGTCATTCACGCGTTGTCCCCTTTTCAAAAGATCCCACAGTGTTTGCCATCCCACCGCTTCCACCAGTTAAAACGTGTGACCGAACAGATGAACCATTGACCGATTTCGCTGTTGTCAGATTACCAAGAATGTAAGCGGTGTGTTTTCTACGTACCTACATCTTCAGAAGAAGGGTGATTCCGAAAATATTAGCGAAATGCATTTTGTGGATCAATATTTCAGCATATATTTATTTATTTATTAATTTCGTCGTCAGGAATGGTAATTTGCAACAGGTTCCATGGGTATATAAACGCTTTACAGAACATTCAAAGATAGTCAACCAGTCATACATATTATAGAGTAATGTTCTAACCAATGAAATCAGCTAGAGATCTGTGTTCATATGAACTAACCAATGAAAGGGACTGCGATGGTGTTCGCTAGACAAGTACGAGTTCTTAGATGCATTGATACCACAGTTTAGTGTCCCCCCTAATAGCAAGGGCTTCTTTTAGAAAGAAGGGTATTCCATTCTTTGGCTTTGTCAATAATCTTACAGTTATACAATACACATTCTGCTAATTGTTTAGCTGGCACAACGGATCGGCTGATTTCTAGACAAAAATATCTTCATATTGCTGTTCACGTATTTAGGTTACAATGACACTAATGGAATTACCGCAAACATGTTGTTTAACCCTCTCTGTATCAGTTCAATGATTGCCTGGCATTGGCATACAAAAATGAAGAATTTCTAAACAAACATTTGCATCATATTATATCTTGTTCGAGTATCGCCTTCGAAACTATTTAGGTGATAATAAGTATATTTTCGCTTCGTCCACGTTCATGGCAGTGTTGTTGATAGCTTGGAACTGTTACAAATATCGGTACAGAGGGAGTTAAAGCGAATGAATAAGCACCTTTCAGCGATGTAAGTATATTTAAACCAGGGCAAATAAACTTATAAACAACGTAATTTTTGTACATAAGAGGTACAGGGTCTTTGTTGTTAAGAAAACTTTTTTTTTGCTTGGTATTAACCTTTATTTTGACAGGCCCACTTAGCAATTGAATTACAAGCGTCTGGTCCGTCATTCATAATTCAGCCGTCGTCCATTAGAGAATATCCGCGTCCATAATCCAAAGACCTATTACATATTCCATATAACGTATTAGTACCAAATTAAAAAAGACAATCATAGTATACATAAACATAGGCTTGTTTCCTGCAAGAGAGAAGCGGTCAACAGTTTTCAATGATGCCGGCAAGACATCATGATGGCAAACCACAAAAACTATTGTTCTCTGGAAAATAGACCCTGTAACTTGTTCATAAGTGGTTTTGCCCTGGCTATAAAGACTTGCATATATGAAATTGAACGGTTCTTATTCAGTCGCCTTAAACACCATGGTAATGTTAATTCCAATAGTGAGATTTTAACCCACATAGATAAATATGGGCTGTTTCAACAGTATTGTGAAGATATTTCTGATTTAGAAAACAGCCGAGCCATTGTGTCAGCTAAACAATTAGCAGAGTCTGTATTGTTAAACTGTAAGATTATTGGCAAAGCCAACAATTGGAATTACAAGCGTCTAGTCCGTCATTCATAATCCCGCCGTCGTCCATTAGAGAATATCCGCGTCCATAATCCAAAGACCTATTCCATTTCCATATAACAGTATTAGCACCAAATTCAAAAAGACAAAAGTATACATAAACATAGGCTTGTTTCCTGCAAGAGAGAAGCGGTCAACAGTTTTCAATGATGCCGGCAAGACATCATGATGTTCCAAAATATCAAATCCGTATCGCTGATCAGTATTCTTAATCCATAATATTCGTTACAGAGTCGTCATCTAAAAATGATGTACCTCAGTCACGCTTTGATTGTGACTGTTCATATGAGTACCATGAGGATCTTGAAGTACATGGGCTCATACGGCCCCTAGCCCCGGGTTAAGCGGAATTAGACACATGTTACGAAACGTAGCCCCATAGATCTTGCACGCTACGTTCTTATTTTGCTATCAGCATGCGATATGTATCCGTCTGGTCCGTCATGCATAATTCAGCCGTCGTCCATTAAAGAATATCCGTGTCCATAATCCAAAGACTTATTTAACATTCCATACAAAAGCATTAGCACCAAATTCAAAAAGACAATCATAGTTTACATAAACACAGGCTAGTTTCCTGAAAGAGAGAAGCGGTCAACAGTTTTCAAAATGCCTTTCGCTAATATTATGTATTATGTATCCTCCTGTATTATGCCAAGTTATGCCAAGGCTTTGAACCTTCAATGGTCTAAAGTGAGTTCGCCCTGAACTGTGTGGCTGAGGGTTTAAATCTGATTACTCGGCTCCTCAAACTGACTAACGAGAGTCTTTGGCAGTCGAATTATCAGAAAATGAGTGCGACTATGTGTACACATGAGTAGTGTGACTAAGGTCACAGGACATACGAAGTAGGGTGAGGAAGTTGACTTGGGAGTCCAAGCGTAATGTTATAGGTTACCTAAGTAGGTCAAATTTTCATCAAAAGTAGATCAGCTCAGAACTTGCTGGTTACAGTCTCCTGAAGGATTCGGATGGACTGACTGACTGACACTCATTACCGGACAATTTGCAAATGAGAGCCTACTTCGTATGAATAAAATGTATACTTATGTACTTACAGACAGAAAGCACACTTCTATCAAGTTATCGGGAATCATATTCCTGAGAAGATAAAAACATTTAGTGCATGATAAGATAATTAACCCGGCGTCGCTTTTAGCAAAACGGTACACGGATATCAATGAAAATCAGTCCAAATATAAATACGGAAATATAAAAGAATTTTTAACAAAATATTAGGAGACAAAATGCTGAAATGATGTAACTCAGAACACTTCCATTATACCGAGCAAGATCCTCCCCAAAGTTCGTTATATTCCTTGTGGCATTACTATGGGACACAAACCTTGTATTTTTTTGTGTGAGTACAAAGACTATTCCTGGAAATTCTCTATATTGTAGACAAGAGTCAAACTAAGGCTGACTCTGTAGGTACTCTTGTACTACTTATCATGTCCTTCATTTGGACAAATCGCTCGTTGGGTATATCATAATGCATGGATAGTAGGGGAATTTACCCAATTAGATTTTGTTCAATACGGTGAAAGTATGTGTGTCAGACTTAATAGCTATTGCAAACAATCTTATTAACACCAGATCTACAAATACGACTCCCCGCCTTACTTGTCGCTGATGTAGATCTGAGAGCAACAGTCCCGTTTCCGTTTTAACCAATCACAGAGCTTCCCAATTTTACCATGTATGCTTAAAACATCAAGATTAGACCAAGGAGAGAAAGAGAATTAATGTTTAACGTAGCGTTCAGCAATATTTCATCCATGTAGCGACGATCAAACAAAATTCTAAGTATTCCAACAAAAACCAGTCAACAACCCAGCAATCCAGAAGTAACCAACACAACACACCAAAAAGCATGCACATACATTAAAACTTATGCAACAAACCGATTTCTTTCAAATAACCTAAAATAGAGTCGTCTTGTACCCGACTAAAAAGATTTTCTAGAGTAGCTGCTTGATAAAAAGAATCTCTTACAATCTTAAACTCTATACAGTCGATCAGAATATGTCTCAATGACAGATCTTCATGGCATGGAATACACCTCGAGACTGGTTCATTTTTTAGTAAATGTTCGTGAGATAATCGGGCAGGCCGATTCTACATCTTCTGATCATGGCTTGATGGAAACGTTTCTGGCTACTCAGATAAATATATCCTACAGTTTGTTATTATCCACAGCCAATTACCAATATACGAGTTGTCAGAGCATTTCCATAATAGCTCTCTAGATTAGTTTCTAATACCGCTTATGCCGGTGCGAGGGACCGTATGGTCATGTTATCATGTTGCCACATTGACAGGTACAATAAAGGCGTACATGAGATACAACACATATCACGAATCGTTAGATTCTTGGTATGTGCTTTAGAATAGGTTAACCAGAAGACTATACTGTGAAGTCATGTGGCTCTGTCAGTACGGTCGGTACCTCTTCCCACTTCCCTGATATGTGTTGTAATTCTCACATACTCACATATAGAGGGTCTGAAATCGCTATATGGGATTTCTACAAATTACAACACATATAAGGGAAGTGGGAAGAGGTGCCGACATACTGACTGCGTCACATGACTTCACAGAATAGTCCTCTGGTTAACCTATTCTAAAGCACATACCAAGAATCTAACAATTCGTGACATGTGTTGTATCTCAGGTACGCTTTTATTGTACCTGTTCATGTGGCAACATGGATGATATGACCACACGGCCCCTAGCACCGGCATAAGCGGTATTAGATACAAATCTAGAGAGCTATGATGGAAATGCTCTGACAACTCGTATACTGGTAATTGGTGAGCTGTTTCGCTGTGACAACTCGTACATTGGAGATTGGTGAGCTGTATCGTCGTCAGATGTAAATGACGGCATTTAACACAAAAGACTAGTCTGTAAGGCCCGATGTCGACCCAGCATCAACTTCCCTAACCTCATTATCTAGGGCTGTGTTGGCCATTTCATCAGCTTCAGTATTTCCTTTGATGCCAACCTGGCTAGACAACCAACAAAACCCAACATCAGACTTTTCATGAAGAAGGCAGGTTGACCTCGTGATATTATGCCCGGAGAAATGTCTCTGTTAATTGATCGATATATCTCAATTCTTTTTATTATAATCGAATATCATCACCGTTCCCAGAAAACAAAATTTTGATTTGATGAAACAAGGTAACATATATGAGAAGATGAGTTTTACTTTCTGTATCGTACACCTTTCGCCCCTCCCCGCAACATGAGACGGGCTAGAGAGACCGGTTCCATTGTATGCACGTGACCTTCATCTGCCGATAACATGGTCTTATGGACAAGGAGACCTTGCTCCCAGATCTAAAATCAGCGACATGTCAGATGGGAAGAGTTTTCTTAGGTGTGCTGTTAGTCAGCTCGTATTACAGATAGATATTCGACATTGTCTCACGTGTTCGACCAGGATTGGTCTGATGACATCACAATCTGGTTATATTGACGGAGGTAGATTTTAGACCAAAACAGATTAACAAGAGTGACTATAGCAAGCTACAGATCCGGCATTCAATATTCAGCCGTCGTCCATAAAAGAATTTCCGAGTCAATAATCGAAAGACCTATTTCGTGTGACAGCAACAATTCCAAATGTGTATAGAATAAAAATAATAAAAATATCTAAACCTTACCTCAGAAGATCCATGAAGGCGTTTACGGGACTAGAAGACACGCCATACATTTGGGGCCCTGTTTTACTTTCCACTTCAGTTCTTTCCCCCGGTCGAATGGTCACAGCTAAAGTCACTCCTAGAGTAGCCGCCAGTACCATAGTAAACAAATAGTACAACAAGGCCCGTAGACCGATCTGACCCGAGGACCGGATATCCATATCAGCTGTAGACGTCACTAGACTGGACACGACTATGGGAATTATTAACATTTTCATCAGTTGTATGAACACATCTCCTGGAAACCGTAAATATACAATTTGTGTGTTGTTGAGTTTAGGGTCCATCTTGTTCAACCCAACACCGACCACAGCACCTAGGAACACGGCCAGTAACATTAACAAAACGAGCAGGTTCGATTTGAAAAACCCCTTGAGGCAGTTTTCCTTGTTCGATCCAGTCGCGCTCTCATCGTTCTGTCTGTGTCTTGCAGCTGTCTCCATCTCACTTTCTTAACGCAATGAACAGGACGCGAGGCAGTCAAGTTTACAGAAACCTGAAGAAAAATGAACAGCGTATCACAGAACACTATAGCAACTTAATTCATATCTTTCAAAATGAACATTCAGTTAAAAAATATTCATGCTAATTATCCCACTGTGAATAGAAACTGACAAATTAGACAATTTTAGAGAGATTTCTGGATAAAAATAGCCGAGAAGTTTCTGCATATGACGTATACATGTCTTGTAAAAAACATGAGGATATGAAGCTCTCATCACTGGAAACTGTTCACCGGGAGAAACCATCCTGTGTTTATTTATTTTTTTCATTTTAGAATTGATGTTAATTGTCGTACGAATCTGGCTTTTCGATTATTGTCGCGGAAATTTCTTTGTGGACGACGGCTGAATAATGGATGTCGGGTCTGATGTCCATACATAGTGCATATTTTGTCTATCCTTCAACACGTAGATATCTTCTTTTTCCTAAAAACGTACAGCCTCTTGTACATTGATAAATGCGCGGTGGCTGTGAGCAAGCGTGCTGAAACTTATATGCATTGTTAAAGGTAGTTCAGGTGCACAACTAAAACTATTTTTCAGTAAGTTGTCCGGGGAACCTAAAATGGTTAATTTTTTCTTGTGAATTTTTCTATGGGATTTGGCACCTTGTTTTCTCAGTCTCACCATGTAGAAGACAATGGTAGGGATCTCGTGTCCATTGGGTGACTTTCGCTGAATGTTCTCATTGTGCATGCGTAGTGCATATGCAGAGGGGGTGGTCCTTTTGGGTTCGTGGTGGACCACTATTGGTCCGACTGGGTCGTGGGAGGTGTCACGGTGAAGCACTCGTGGAGGAGCATCCGACTGGATGCGTATGGAGTGAAAGTAACGCTACGTCGCGCATGCGCAGACAGAGAATTGTGGGAAAAGGGCATTGGAATGGACGTTTTGGGGTAGAAATGGACCAATATTGGTTCGAATCGGTCCTGTGAGGTATCAGCTTGAAGCACTCATGGAGGAGCATCCGTCTGAATGGGTGAGGAGCGACAGTAGGGCTATGCCACACATGCGCAGACAGGGATTTTTGGACAAAATGCAATGGAATTGACGTTTCGGTGTCAAGATGGCGCAATATTGGTCCGAATGGGTCATATGAGGTAAACTAGTCAAGCAATCGTGGAGTAGAGTCCGACTGGGAGTGATACTTTATAGTCTCCACATGAACAGCTGCAATTAAAGCTCGGCTGAGATACTAATGCTACGTCCGAGAATCCACCGTATTCAGGATTCTGAATGTTAGGTGCTGAGGGATGCTTTCCTGCGGAGTCATATGTTTGCTTTTTAGTCGCCAGACGTCGTCAGTCTTTTCCACCTCTTGCATATCGCTCCAATGCAAGGCGTTAGAGCTCGTTACTATAGGGCGTTAAGGGGATAAGCTAGGTAGATAAGGAGTTAAGGGGTTAAGATAGGGCGTTAAGGCGTAAGGACGGGCGTTGACGGGCGTCACTGCATTTCGATGAATTAGTGTCAATTCCATGGAATATCTAGAACAATCAGAGCTTCTGGGCTATTTCACCAGGGCGTTCAAGCGTTGAGCTCGGCGTTGGCCGGCGTTACTGTTCATAAAAGCAAGCGTATCCCAAAAGTGCACAGTCGACGTTCAACCGTCATCATGGGTTATACATGCTCCCAGACATTACGATATGATGCGACACAAGAGGAATATACTGGGATATATAACGAGATTGAAGACACCGAGGAGCCCATGCTGAAAATATGCCAGCTGATTCGGAGTTCACCGACTGATACCGAAACAGAAACTTCTGAGAGTCTATCTACTGATACAGAGAGCTTGACCTCAGATAGTCAGTCTACATCCCAGGGGACTTACAATAGGCGTACATCAATATGCGCCAATGCATCAGGAAAATAGCCATGGCGATCTATGAACAGTATAGTTGCTACCATTTGAAATGAAAGGTGGCCCCGCGCACAGGTCCATCATGAAGACTAAGCGTCACTCGGAAGAGGATATGGGTCTATCACCCACCGAGGCGATCAAAATACGCAAACAGCTGTTTCAGGACACGTTGACGTTACAGTATCCTAACAAAACTAGAACAAACGGATTAGAGCGAACATGGCCGAAGAGTGAGCTTTCTGAAATGGCGGCTTCTGATTGGACAAGTGCATACTTGAATTGTAAACATATCCAACGCGGCTTGCCCAGCTTGGGTATGATGTAACATTGGGAAGAATAACCCCTATGAAAACTTGGGAACGAGTTGATCTTTCTCTCTCTCATCGGTCTGCACCATGGCGCCAAGGCCTTATGCTAGGGCGTTAAGGTGCTAAGATAAAGCGTTAAGGCGTTAAGACAGGCGCTAAGGCGTTAAGGTAGGCGTTAAGGCGTTCCGTGGGATTTCCCTTTTCTCGCTGCAAGTATTGCTATGCATATAACCTTGAAGTGCCTGGGGCATAGTCAGCACCTCCGAAACTCCCCTTTCTCTACTACTCATTGCGCATGCGCACGCGCATCACCACCAGTCTGGCTCTATCCGATAAGAGTTTCAACAGGATACCACACATATTTTGAGACAGCCTAAGCCTAATGCTTTACAAACGACTTTATATGATCACTCACTCACTCAATCGCTCAATTACACACCCCCATTCTTCTTCTCCTTCTCTTCATATGCACATACGCTAAGGTAACTCTATCAGGTAGCCAGAGCGAACATGGTCACTTCTCCCCAAACACGCTCCTTTGCACTTCCGAATCTCCCCATTTGTCTACTATTTCCAAGTGGACAGGCGCATATCACACCCAGTCGGGCTCTAACCCATGAATGCTTGACTACTATACCTCACACGACTCATTCCGAACAATATTGGGCCATCTCGACCCGAAAACGTCCATTTCAATGCCCTTTTCCCACAATTTCCTGTTTGCAGATGCGCCATAGCCCTACTTTCGCTCCACACCTATCCAGTCGGATGCTCCCCCATGAGCGTTTCAAACGGATACCTCACACGATCCATTCGGACCAATTTTGGTCTGTTTCTACCAAAAAACGTCCACTCCAGTGCCCTTTTCCCACAATTCCCTGTCTGCGTATACGCTCCACAGTCTTACTTTCACTCCATACCCAGCCAGTCGGATGCTCTCCCACGAGTACTCCAATATGACACCTCCCACGACCCAGTCGGATCAATAGTGGCCCAATACGAACCCAGAACGTCCAACCCCGATCTGCCTATGCACTACGCATTCGCAATTAGAACTTTTCGGCGAAAGTCACTCCATGGCCACGAGACTTCTACATGGTGAGATAGAGGAAACAAGGTGCCGTACCCCATAGTAAAATCCACAAGAAAAAGAAATGACCACCTCAATACGCCTACCCCAAACATGCATTCCCCGGGGATTAACATTGAAGTAAGCTGAAGGGCATCCCTATTCATCAAGGAGTTTGATCTTTGACCCGGACGTGACATTACCGAGAATGACCGATGCCACATCAATTGACATTGAAGTAACTAAAGGGCCTATTATGGGGCGGAATGTTAGAATCAGGGGAGATGTCCAGGAATTGTTCAAAAGAGTTATCTGCTCCTGATTGTGCTCAAATTTGCCCTTTTACTACTACATTGGATCAAGCTTCTAGTTAAACATAACATATCTGGAGTAGAGCTCTGAATTTGAGAGATAGGAATGTTCCATGAATCAGTGAACTTTAGATGGTTATCGGATTGAAGAAAGTGAATATAAAAGAATACTTAACGCCCACTGGGATCGGGAAATAGGAAACGCTTGTTAACATGTTATATTATCTGTCGTTATTCAACAGCCACAGTTCATGAGGCATTGTACTGTTTTCGTGGGTCACTAAGGGTGACTCAGTTAAGAGGCATCGCCGTGAGCTTTTCGACTGATTAACGGCGGGCATATATGCTGACGTTGAGTGGCGCCTATGTCCAACATTGTTATCAATTGCTCGTCCGAACTGAATCGACCAAATTAACTTTCCGGGAAGCATGGCAGTTATGCTGTATATGAAATAAGAGTAAAGAAAGGCAAGTTGAGGGAAAAGACTTTAGCTTGACAAAAAAAAAAAAAATTCGTTACCTTATTAATTCCGATATAAAAAAAACTGCTTTCTTGCTTACCCTTATGAATCACGTTAGTATATCTTATATGCAACAAGCAATATCTGGACCACTTGTATTTCGAACCAGTCGTTCGGTCGTTGGACGTGTCCAGCAATAACTAAGTGTCTCATGTAGTAGGAGATGATCGAAACAGGTGAGTGGTTAATCAGTTTGGATTATTTTACGCATGCTGTGTCGCTCACCTGAATAAAAGTCCCAGTGTTTAGAGAGAAGGTCGTTTGTCCAAAAAAAATAAAAATATCAGCGGCATCCCCAGTGTACATACACCATTCAGTGACAAACCATGCCTTAGAGTATGGTTACACTACGCCTCTTGCCTCACTTATAATCCTACAATCCAGTATTTTTTTCCACAGAAAGTCACTTTTCCTGCTTTTGCTTCGAACACGTGGACATTTGAGCTGTGAAGCCCTGGTCACCTGTGTTATTTAGATAGTTACGTTATACCATGCAGTCCTACGGTTCATCAATATTCCATCCCCTCCCACAGGGGCTCGTTACCGTTGTTAATTGATTAATTATGATATTTATGAAACTCTATTTCATGTCGTCATTCACCGCTTGTCGTTCCATCCTTGTACGTTACTTAACATACACCGTGTTGAATTATCTGAGATAATCTTACATTGATAAGGCACATGAAATATTCTGGAAGATTTATTTAGCAATCACAAAAACGTTTCTCACACAAAGCGTTATTTGTCTTCCAACCAATCATAACGACACATGAAAAATATACCGGGCTCCCGAAATGCATACATCACCATACAAATCTAGATTCATAGCTGGTTCTGGTAGCTGCACCTCCAAGCTTCTTTCAACCCTGTTGACGAGGGCTTCTCAGGAGATAAAATCACTCTGAAAAAGGAATTGCGCCACTTCTTCTAAAAATACCGGCGTTGAATGTATGTGGATATTGAAAAACTCAGAATGTCTTACTGTAGAACGTTATGATAAAGATCACATACCGTACAGACATGTATCCACATGGGATTTCTCGACTTTCTATACTACAATCCCTCGTGAGGACCTTATCGGAGCGATATGCAAAAGGTGGGGAAAATTTACGTCTGGTGACTAAAAAGCAACCATATGACTCGAAAGGAAAGTATTCGGACTCGAGAATACGATGGATTCTAGGACGTAGCCTTAGTATCTCAGCCGCGTTTTTATTGCAGCTGTTCGTGTGGAGTCTATGAAGTATCCACACGGCCACTAGCACCGGCTTAAGCGGAATTAGATACGCAGGCTCGGGAGCTGTGATGACAGATTAGCTCAAGCAAATCATCTGATGTTAATGGATGAGCATCATGGACGTCTGATGGAGTAAACGCCTTAACATGGGGTAACCTGGTAAATGCAAGAGACCCCAAAAAGCTAGCCTGTAATGTCCGACGTCGTACGGCTTCAATTTCCCACCGAAACAATAAACATACATATATTTGTCGAGTGACATTGTATTTGTATCTTGAGCCAGTGACATAGTGGGGGTGATAATCTGAATCTGTTTTTTCAAGATAAAATTATCTTATTGTGATCCAACTTGGCTGTCTGTTTTAAACCTATCTGGTCTTGGCTTTTTGTGACCTGTCCAAGCCTGGGTGTCATTTCGCCCCCCTCCTCCCACCCCACGCCAATATCTTTCTTACCATTCAAGCCAGGGGGTTGAAACGTGTCACACTATACCCTTGAGTCAAGCTCTACCAGAAAGTCCAAGATGACCGCTTTGATGACGTCACAGTGAAGTCATCTTCAAACAGACATTTTTGGTCTATTTTTCGGTCAGTATTTTAGAGTTTGTTATTCATGTGCTTTCTAGTAAAGTTATTAGCAAAGAATAGTCAGATGTGAAATATTATAGATTTTGCACAATTTTCCCCGGAGAAAAGCTGGAATTTTGAAGAAAATGACGAAAACATCACTTTTCCGTTACCCCAGATGTCCACCACCTTGAATTTACCCATGATCCTCTGCTAATGCTAATGGTTATGCTAATAGGCTCAGAATTACTCCAATATGATAAACTAAAATATCGCGAAGGGTCAGCTTTTATTTTTTTGTCGTTCCGGAGAGAACGTTTAGGGATAATGCATCATCCCACGAGGGAGGTAGTCATGTTGTGCATTCAGAAGGTGGTTGGGATGCTTATTTGCCTACGTCCCCGGATCTGAGCCTTTGGAAATGTCACGGATTTCCTGTAGCAAATCACATCACTCCTAATTGTTTTCAGAATAAATGTATGCCTTTAAGTGTATACTTCAACAGGAAATAACATATGACATTACATGCATTCTCACAGTAGTTTTCATTCGAAAAGGCGTATTGTAGACATCGTGTATATTTACTGATTCCTTTCAGACCTTTGTTACATGTTAGAATACTTCTATAATATTATAAAGCTCGTCATATTCAATTAATATTATACACTATTATCTATACTGAATTAACAAGAAATTCACAGCTGTGCCCCTCCTTTTAATGAAATCAGACATGAAATATATCACAGCTTGAACTTGAACAAATAAACACAAATAAACAGCAATCTATATACTTTGCCTGAAGAGACATGTTAATGAATTCATTTATATACACCTGGAAAAAAGTTAAGCACCCCCTAATATAATGACTAATTACACACCAATGTTAAGGTTTAGCCTGTGTCTGGTAGTAGGTATGATAATAATGATGACCCAACAAATGGTGGCGAACGTCCTTCGTGGAAAAGGGAACCCACGAATCTTCCCAAATGCAGTTTGTGCAGGCCCCATATTTCGGTATTTAATGTGCATGGGTTGCAATATTTAATCATTATCTGTCACTATGGCACGAAGAAGATTCACAGAGATGGCAAATTATTGGTATGCATTCAACCGGTATGGCCTTTAAAGCAATTGGTCGTCAACTCAATATCCACTACGCCGTTATCAGCCGTCTGGTGAGGAAACACAAGCAAACCAATGAGGTGAAGGACCGTCCACGTTCCGGACGACCCCGAGTGACATTATAACGTCAAGTCAGGGCACTTACATGTATGAGGCACTTCGACGAGATCCATTCGCCACAAGTACTGTTCTGAAGAACCTCTGGTTACCAAATCGCCGTTTCTCCACGAGAACAGTCAGGAATCGCCTAAGAAGTATCAGGTAGCGGTCCAGAAGAGTCCTCTCCTGAGTGATCATCACCAACGAGTACGTTTGGCTTGGTGTATAGCACGACACCGCTGGAATCTGAGGAGTTGGCGAAGAATTCACTGGTCGGATGGAAGCCGGTTCCTTCTTCATGTAACCGATGGACGCGTGAGAGTTTGGAGGCTGCCAAATACAGCCTATACCGTACACCAAGAAACATCAAACCGACAGTTGCCTTTGGTGGGCGTTCAGTAATGGTGTGGGGCTGTGTTTCTCATGATTGTAAGCTTGACATGGTAACAATACGTGGGAATCTGAATGGGGATCAGTACATCCGGGATGTCCTTGCCCCAGTTGTTGTCTCCCATTTTGATAACCATCCTCTTGCTACCAGACCTGTGTTTATGGATGACAACGCCAGACCGCACCGTTCTCGTGCAGTGACAGCATTCATTCAGAATAATGCAGTGACTCATCTTCCTTGGCCCGCCATGAGTCCTGATCTGATCCTCTGGAGCACATTTGGGACATTCTTGGTCGTCGAATAGAAGCACGTGAACCTTAAGTACAAAATCTGCGTGAGTTGGAAGCAGCTTTGCACTAGGAATGGCGACAGTTTCTTATGCAACGGATACGACCATTGCCTGGGGGATGCGACGCCGGGTAGAGGCAGTTATCCTAGGACATGGAAGATACACCAGATATTGAATTGGAAAACTTTCCCTTGTTACAAATGACTTTTTTATCCATTTATATCGAAACCATGTTGCCTGGTTGACTCTCCAGCACCATACTTGTAATGGGTATCATTTTGAGCTCAAACAGTTACTTTTTTGGTACGCCAGTGCTATCACTAAAATCATAAAGAAAACTGTCATTGTTGTGTCTTCTTGTAGCCAGAACATGACCTTACATGATAGGAAGCAGTTTTACAAACTTACTGTGCGTGTACACCTCTGATATCGACCAATACATATACCTTCGTAAATGCTCATGGGGGTGCTTAACTTTATTCCAGGTGTATATATTGTAATGATTTTGTTCACAAAAAGAATTTAACAAACTGTTATCTACATATATTAAGGGAGCTTCCATGTGAAACTGTACAGATGCATCAGTATCACTTCAATGGGATTAGACATACAACAAAAGTAAAGCTAGAGATTATGTACATCGATACGATTGAGGAATATAAAAATTAATAAACTCCATATTAACTAGTGAATACAAGCAATGTCATATTAACTAGTAGATACAAGCAATGTCATATTAACTAGTAAATACACGCAATGTCATATTATTTAGTATATAAATCAATGTCATATTAACTAGTAGATACAAACAATGTCATTCACTAGTAAATACAAGCAATGTCATACTAACTATTAAATACAAGCAATGTCATATTAACTAGTAAATACAAGCAATGCCATTCACTAGTAAATACAAGAAATGTCATATTAACTAGTAAATACAAGCAATGCCATTAACTAGTAAATACAATCAATGTCATATAAACTATTAAGTACAAGCACTAGTTCAGATATTCAGTACCCAGCCGTCATCTATAAAACAGTATCAGCACGATAATCCAGCATCCATCAGGTAACACAAAATTAAATAGTACGTCTTCGTCATCATAATCATTGAGCGGGCAGGATTATCAAGTTCTCCCTCATACATTACTGTTAGAAAATCTACTGTATCGCTCTTGCTGAAGATCTACTCGCGAAATTTACATCTTTCCACGGTACTGAAACAAATTAATCTCAAGTTGAAACATGAGAATGACATTTACAACATTTCAACATTTGGCAGCGTAGTTTCTATATATGTATTTCAAGTGAATCGTCTTCAACATGTTTAATGTTCCGATATCACTGCTGCTGTAATACAGCACTCACATCACAGTAGGACATCACCATAAAAAAAATTCTTTTCAATGCCTAGGTTGTAATGGTCTCCTTCTCCAGCTTTGTATGTACTGGTTACTATCCTAAACCATCCACTCTCTCCCTACAAATATACAAATATACGCAATCTAAGTTAAAATTGAATCCGTTCTCTTTTCTCCTCCCCTATGGGGGTTATTCAAAGTCAAATATGAAATTGTACGCATGAATATGTCGGTGTAGGATATAACCGGTGTGCAGTTACGCGAGCTTTGAACAATCCGGACATGTCTTCACAATTGTTTGAAGATGATATCAAGGCAGGGGCTTTGCCGAATCAGATATCACGCTGATGGGATATCTATTTATTGTTGCCGAGGTCTGGCCAGTGGGAAACCATAATGCGGGGTAGAAAATGGACTGGCCTTTGATGTAAGCCTTGATATACATCGAGACGATGATCCTATCTATTAAGAGAGTGATCCTAAGCTCCCCTTCCCTAGTAGAGGTAGTCCAAATACGGTCGTGATGTCTCAGTGATATTAAGTATTCATGACATGGGTTGACTGAGCACCAAATTCAGTAACTAGAGGTTCCGCT